>SNQJ01S0250544.1:0-12862 GCA_010110895.2 Picea sitchensis
TACTGTGTCTACAAATGCATGCTATTAGTTCTTAGATCTGTCCATTATCAGCAGTAAACGATGTATTAGGTGTGTTGTATTTATTTGAGTTGCATGTACTAATTTCCTATGGCTGAAACGACATGCTAGAGCACCCAAATTGAAAATACAACCATAACAATCAACTTAAAATAAACATGACTGTTGGCTGTTCTAAAACAGCAGAAAACTAAAACAAGACAGTGAAAACTTAGAGCTTTAGCTTGGTCAAAGACAGACCAAGAAGGCAAGTTGATAGGACCTGGAATTTTCACAGGTACGTGAGGTTGAGTTGGAGGGAGTGTGGAGTCCACACTCCTGAAAGGTAGGCGAGTGGGTAAGGAGATGGGTAGGGGAGACCCCACGTTCTAATTAAAACATGAGTTAACAACCATTACGTGGGAGGTGCGTGAGGTAAGGGAAGTTAATTAAAAGGTGAAAATAAATTATAAGTGGGTTTAAGGGGTAGGTAAAGGTTAGGAATAGGTTAGGTGGGTCTCTCTCATCATTAATGCCTCTTACTTCACCCGATTTGACTAACTATTACAAAATTGGCATTTGCCCATGTCCTGGGTTTGGCAATTAAAATTGTCGTTTTCCGAAAAAACTCCTAAGTGGACAAACAACCCAGCAAAACTTGTCCGACTGAGTTGAAACTTGGTCCATGGGTTCCGGGGGTCTCATTAGCTTTCTTTTGAATACAAATACCCCTATCAAAAATCCCGAGACCTAAGTTTTACATTAAATACCCAGAATTAATTAATTAATTAATCAATTAATTAATTCAAAACCTTAAAAAAAACCTAGCTATACTTGACGGAATTTTGCGAAATTTCGCGTGCTGTCTTACATGGTCATTTACAACATTCCTAAATACTAGCTACCTAGGAATGACTTCATTAGAACGCCTTTCACCACTTTGGAGGATTTATTGGGTGGGAGTGAAAAACTCAAGGGAGATTAACACGGTTGGTTAGGCCACATTAACCTCCTGAGGATAAAAAACACTCAACGAAAGGAACTCTCCCAATGAAGAAACCCTAAGGCGACTGACCTAACATGATCCATGTACACCTATTACATTATAAACCCGCGCAGGGGTGCGGTAATCCCGCTTACAAAAATTTGTGCTGGAGCAAAAAATGCCCTATAGAACCAAAAAGTCTTCGACATGTTTGCATATGTTGATGCATATCTTCCTGATACATGGAGTTGACCCCCTAGTTGAAGAGGCGGTCAACAAGTTCCATGGCCAAGGGAAAGGGGGTCTCATCACGAGCCAGCCTTATCATCTCTGCGAAAGTACTTGTGGGTAACACTGTCAGCTCTGGTCACCACGCCAAGGCAGTGTCCTCTAGTTAGATCTCTATGAAAGTACACTTGGGTAACACTATCAAATTTCCGGGTCACCATGCCAAGGCAGTGTCATCCAGTTAGACCTTGAAATAAATAAATCTAAAAGCAATAAAGAAAGAGAATAAAGCAGCAATAAAGGGCTTGGAAAAGAATTGCATCCATGACACAAAAATTTCTCTACAAAGGCTTCATTGCGTAATATCGCATTTTACCATGTCTTCACTCTACTGCATGTCTAGACATCCCTTGGACCACATCACCTCATGCTGTTACATGGCTTGGATGATACCCTCCGAAACTTTTCATGGATGGCCCAATAGGGTATTTTGTCTTTCTTTGGCTTTGTATTGTTGGTCATTGTAATATCTTTGAGTTATTGAATGATATATCAAGAGTTTTTATGCATGTATTTGATAAAATTAATGATGAAATGTGATTAACATTGCTATGATCCTCAGGACTAATGAGCCCATGGAGGGCTAAGTTTTTTGATGTGCAGGACTATGCCTGGTGGACAGGTACCAGAGGATCCGTATACATGGGGAGATGATTAAGGTTCGACCTCCATAATGAAAAGCCCATCAGGTGGATGTTGAGACTCCATCAAGGGGTAGAGACATGATAGTGATTGGTTGAGCCTTTGCATATGAGAAGAAGAAGGACATTCCAAACATGACACTTTAACTGAGCCCAACCTAGGGGGGTTAACCCACTTCAGATGTAACGTTTTCCTTTTGATGACCAAGACGTCACCTAGGATTTCTTGACGTCTCCTTGAGCGTGCGGCAGTTTGACAGGACGACTGGAACATGTGGAAGCTTGGAGAAGCCCAAAAAGGTCTAACGTCTAACTTTTGGATGTCGGACTAGCCCCAAAAGGGCCTAATGTCTCCCTCAAAGGAGCTTGATCGCCTCACTTTTGCTCATTCATGTCTTTTACTTGAAGCAAATAATGTAGAAACAAGATGATTTTGGTTTGTAGCCTTGTTAGCTATTTTTAATGACCTAATTTTAAATTAAAGGTCATGATACACTATATATTGAGGATGTTTTTCCCTCATTTGAACATAACACAACAACTCACACTTGTGAGAGGTCTGAAATTTCGCTTCCTGTTTGGCATTTGGTCTTTAATAGTGAGGTGCACTTTTTGATGGAAGGATTTTCTGGCATATTTGGCATTTCTCTCGAGAAGGTTTACAACTAGGGTTTGCACATGCTTTCTCATGATATATGTTTTTCCTAAAACTTTTTGATTGAATTGTTGTAGGTTAGTATTCTTGCATTTACTTATAAATTTGTTGATTTTAAAACCCTAGGTGACAAGCACACAAGTAGGTCCTTGTCTCATGTCCCCTTAGAGAGAAATTTTTCGTACCATTGAAGAAGGAAGAAAGAGCCTAGCCTTTGCTACACTCTTCTCACTTCTTCCCTTGCTAGCTTTTGCATTTTAAAGGTTAAAGGAGGGGTGGACGCCTCAGGCCTAGGTTATCTACACCTGTGGTCGCCCATCTTCTAGGGTTTTAGTGATAGAGCCTTGCCATTGCAACACTCTCCCTCATTAAATCCTCTTGTTTCCTTTTAAATCTTTTGCTAGCTATTTTGCCAAGTTTGACCTAAAAGAGGAAAGAGCACGAGGCCATGCCATAGCAACACCAGAGTGAACCTCTTCCCTTATGGTTTTGATTCTAGGGCCCTGATTTTGTAGCACTTTAGAACCCTTCCTCTTGTCTTTAGCCTATTACTCCTTCAAGTAACATTAAGGCCCTCCTCAATGACCTACATAAATTTTTAGGCACCATCTTGACACTAACGCTAGAAGTCCTAGTGTCCAAACAACTCTCAAAAATTTGAATTTTTAAACCCTAACTCAACTAAGCTAACCCTAACTAGGTTGACGCCATAGTTGGTTATTCCATCTTGACGCAAAGAACATTGATGATAAGCAATTAGATGATGGTTAGAGGCATTTATTGAGTATGTTGACTATTCAAAGATGTGAGTCAACTCATGTATCATGAAGTATTTTTTATGTTGAAGACAGCTATGGTTCTACTTGGGCATTCAATACCCCCAAAGACTTAAATTTTTGTAAACGGAATTTTCCGCACTCTGGTTAATAATGTAATAAGTCCTGCATGATCATAAGTAGTTAGGTCAGTACCTTAAGTGATCCATCGTGAGTTCCTTTTCTATCGGGTTTTTTATCTCTCGTGTTGTTTTAATCGCACAAGCTCCTGGCCGACTTTCCTCGAGTTTTTCCCTCCATTGACTTCCAAAGTGGTGTTTCCCATTTGTCTCATTCATTGAGTAACCTTCTAGGGATTATTGTAAATGACTATGTCAGGCAAGACCGGGTTTCATGGAATTTCACGAAGTCTAGAATAGTTTTTTTAATTAATTAAATTTTAAAATTTAATTAATTAATTATTTTTTTGAGCTAAATGTTGTAAAACTTCGTCCTTGGGACAAAGGTAGGGGTATTGTGCTCAAAATGAATGGAATAGCACTCCCTACACCCATGGACCAAGTTTCACCACAAGCAAGTTTTGCTATGTCTTTAGCCCACTCAGAATGCTTAGAGGTCAAACAAAGAATTTTAATTGCTAAAATGACATTAGTCAAAATGTCAAAAATTATTGTAATTGTGAGTTAGTGAGTGAGTGTAAGGAGGAAAGTGGCAAGTTAGACCCTCCCAACCTACCCAAACCCATCCCTACCTTTTCCCAACTTAATTCAACTCATTAATCATTTTTTCCACTTTCTAATTTTTGGCCCTAAGGGAAAACGACCCACTAACTACCAAATCCCCCAAATCTCTCTCCTTGAGAATTGGAAAGACACTCCACACATGTGGAGCCCTCAGGACTAACTCTAAACCTAAACTAACCCTTTAACCCAGCCTAACCCAGACTCAGCCCTCCTAACCCCACGCCTCCTTATTGGTTACTTTGATGGAGAGTTGTTCCCAACTCACCCAGTCTAACCACACTTGCCAAAATGGGCAAGGGCCTCTTTTGACTATCAAGGCCCCTTTGGGTAGGTTTCCTAACCTATCTCTCACCTACACCTCACCATCTCATTAATCCAAGCTCTCAAACCCTAACTTGGGCTCCCCCTCTCTAGAGATTTGTTCATTTGCTCAAGTTTTGACACTTGGAGCTCATCTAAACCCTCTCTCTTGACCTCTAGAGGTATAAAGAGAAGCCTTCCCTCAATTTTTCCTCACCATCTTGAGCCATTGTTATGCCACCGGATTCTTGCCATCTTCTTGCCTTGCCATCTTCCACTCATTCATTTCTCTTGAGATCATTGGAGCAACTAGCTGCCCAAGGTTCTACCATATTGGATGAATGAAGAAAGTTTTGGAGGACATTTTGGATCTCTTAGATTAGTCTAGTGATCAAGATCATATGAGGTGATATTGTTTTACTCATTTTGTTGTTCCATATGCTAGCATTCCTTGATAAATTAGTTTATTAGGTAAAATCAAAATAAACATTAGTGTTGATGATTTTATGTATGCTCAATGGTTAGATTGGTTCATGAATTAGTTCAGGTTTTTACTACTAATCACTCATACTATGTCGCTATAGATTCACATTGTGTTTGAGCTGCAGATTTGTCTCACGTGTTAGGTTTGGGAGAGACTTTAGAGCAGATTCCCAACTCCTTGGCTTGCTTAAACTCCAAGTTGTTCTTTTACATCTGATATATATTGCTATCATTCCATATAATTTTTCTCAGAAGCTTCTAACTCATAGATAGGTCACAAATTATATTTTTCATATCATAATATTTTGCTGGAAATTTTCTGCGTATACACAGAAAATTTCCCTCGTGAACTAATATTGCGTTCTTGCAAAGATTTCCAGCAAGCTTTGCTTGTTGTTTTTGCAGGGAAGCGTCATATATTGAGAGTATTTGCTGCGTACAACACCTAGGAGGCTTCCCAAACTACTCTATTCCTGGTTTGGGTGGACATTCTTCTCTTTCATTTTCCAAAATTTTCTGCAATTTTTCTAAGTATTTTGAGCTCATAAAATATACCTAACCTAGATTAGTCATTCTTTTGTTAATATAACACTTAGATTAGCTTGTATTTCATTGTATCTATAAGCTACCCTCTTTGGTCTAAATCGGGAGGCTTGCCACCACCTTTACCTTAGTAGTGGTGTTTATTTTCAGTTCTTTTTCTTATTTTGAATCCTATCAAAATATTAATCTAATAATGATCAACAATGCTAAGATGGTTCTTGCCTAAGGAGTAGGCCAACAGAAATTGCCTAGTATCTTCATGTACTTGAAGGACATAAAACTCAGCCTCCTTTCCCCGGCAGGCAAGTTTATCTCAAGTGAGGGGTTGACCTCAATTTGTTTGCCGACACCTTGTGGGAGTCATCCCCAATATCGTCTTGGCTCTTAAGGAAATTTACTTGTGGTGTTTGTCTTGTTTAGCTATTGGATATATCTTAGATTATCTCCATCTACAAGTTTTATTTCTTTTCTAGTCTCTGTATTATGCCTTAATTTCATGATTAATGGTTAGATAGCTTGGAATAGATTGTTACGGTTAGATCTGCTATATCTTAAGTTGTTTAGCTAATCCTTGAATGCATATGAAATGTTGATGCCTTCTAGTGGTTTTTACTTGCTAAGTTCATTGGTTTTTTCATGCTATTTCATTACATAACTTGGCATAATTTAATGTGGCTAATGATTAAGTTTTAAAACTACATTGGAGGCATACATTTAGCCCACGGCCTCACTCACTTAAGCTCACGGCCTAGCACACACTTGCTCACGGCCTAGGGTATATTTCTGTTCCCTCTCTAATTGTCACCGCCTTTTACCTTGATGCTCACGGCCTCTTTGGCATCCTAAGCTCACGGCCTCTTCACCTTTTAGGCCTTTTCACTTTGGATTAAATGCTTGAGTTTCACACACTTATAAGTTGATGTTTTATGGATGAATGCTAATGGTTTAGGCACTTAAGACATAAGGTTTATGGATTAATGTTTATGGTTCTAACACTTCACTTGTTCAACACCTAATTGCTCACATAAACACCCATCTCACACACACCTTGATGCTCACGGCCCCACTTGGTTTCTAGCACATCATACATTATAATTTTGGTTTAAATCTTTCACATGTTTGATCTCTAGTTGCTCACGGCCCTCTTATGATTTGCACACACACTTTGGCACATCACATGTTTCATGGTTTAACACTTCACAAGTTTTAAAGTTTATTTGCCTGTTCAAATAATTTGTGATAATATGTTTATGGTAGATGTGATGTGGTTTAAAACTTATGCTCATGCTCTAACCCATTTAAAATCTTAAGCTCTCACATTCCAACATATTGCAAACACCCTATATCATCTCACATGCTCATGGTTTAACTCACATATGCTTTTAAAGTGTAATCTTTCGCTTTCTTTTTTTAGCATATCACATGTGAATGGTCATTGGTTTTATCTTTTATCATCTTGCAAGTACCTTTCATAAAGAAATGGTTATTTAGATGGTTTAAACATTGTGTTCTCCTTATTGCTCTATCTTTCACATGTTGATGGTGGTGTAATCATTTTATTTCAAGCATCTGGCTATTTCACACTTTTGCTCACGGCCATTCGCTAATAACGAAAATAAAAGTGTCTAAAAACTTGTTAAAATACACCCAAAACACCTTAAAGACCCACCCGAGAAATCCCAACAACACTTAGCAACATCTCTAGGGTCTTTAACACAACTCTTTCCATCTAAAACGGGTTTGAAGGATACCCAGGGGGAAGTGGCGAGGGACCGGCCCGTGGTTTCGCTAGAGATCCTGTCCGATTCACTTCTTTACTTGCAAGGGCGAATGTAATGCATCTTTGGAAGCAGGGTTGGTCAGACTCAGAATTCCCAGTATATTGAGCACCGTGCAGTTATTTGTTGGAATTAGAAGTTAAGACACACATCTAGTTAGGGTGGGAAACAAAATACTTAAGAGTACAGAGTTGCATAGATCACATTGTGTATGTTTGGGGAAGTAGGATGTATCGATAGGCAAACACACTTCGTGATAATCTCATTGCTATATCTCTTTTCCCTAACCAATTGTCTTTTATCTTTCATGTTGATGTGACACCCTGGTTCAATTATCATTGATATATCTTGTTAATCAATTATTGTTGTGGTGTGGATAGAAGTAAGTGATTGAGTATCCCATCTGGGGAGGCAAGTGCATCATTTTCTTTGATCCTTGAGTGCTTGAGTGGGTATATTGCCAGTGAAGGCACTCCAAGTGGAGGCGCCACTCTGGGGCATGCTTGGCTTAGGTGATTGATATCTATCTCTCTTGTATATCTTGTATTTGCTCATCTTGTATTTAGTTTGTAGATCTTGTATATTGTTGTAAACTTGTAACTCTTTAAAATTAATCTCAGTAACGGAACACCCTTAAACGTAGTTGACCCTATAGCCCAACAACATTAGGCACTAGTCATCACAAGACTTAGGGAAAGGGTTGACTTTCATTTAAACTTATAATTGCACTTGCATATGTTGTCGTCATTCAGCTAGTTTTCCCTGGCCTTTTAAACAATTAAAACTAACTCCTAGAACACTTTAACATAAAATCAAATTAGCAACTTAGACAACCTCCCTTGGCTTCCTTAGGAGTAAGCTCTGTAGGGCTGAAGAAGTTCCGGCCAAGGTGACAAAGGTGGGCGTGGAACTTCTTAGACATTGTGTCTCCAGGGCACACTAAGTGAGCAGGACTTAGTCACGCTTGCAAGTGTGCTGCTAGGGACCTGCAACAGAGTAAATGATTGATTGATATATTGTTTGCTCAATCATCTCAATAGTTATTGATGAATTGATATTTTACATTGCTATATTGACAAACGCTGATCTCATTAATATCTCGTTGCTTCTCATTGCTTATATATTATTGTCGGATAGTCACATGAAGTACTAACCCAATGAAATATAGCCCCGTGATATATATTGTATTATGTCTTATGTTCCAAGGTGTTTTCATTTTGGGCATACACTTCATTTATTGGTCGATTAATGGATCTTTTGACCTTGGTGGTAACTTGTGAGGAGGACCTTTTCCCTTGACTCTTTTACTTTAACCTCTTCAAAACCCCAGTTAATGGACGCCTCCCCCGGTTAACCTCCCTAAATAGAAAGAAACTCCACATCATGGTGACATTGTTACGCTCTCTGGCCAGTCTTCCCAATCCTCCAAAATTCTAGACCTAGCTACAAATTCAGCGATAACAAGGCCTTAATTAGGTTCACTTCCGTGAGGCGAGAACATGCTCTCGAGGCACATCCCTAGAAAGAAAAAAGAGATTTTCGTGCTTATCCTTCAATCCATGAACCACTTCACACCGAGCCTTTGTCTTGGAGAAGGTCAAGAAAATGTGCATGGCAAGATGCCATACCGTAAGAATACTAGTATATCTTAAAGAATGATGTATAAGATATTGTTCGAGACTAAAAAGAGAAGTCTCATGTGACTTCCAAGTGGATTCTATAAGTAAGATCAAGCATGCAAACCGATGGAAGTGTCAGGCGAAGCCGGTGAGATATAGCCGTACACTCTACAAACAGGGAGTTGTCTATGATGACACTTGATCCAGTAAGCCCAATACACATACATTCAGATTTTACCATCCATGAGTTGGAAACTATATCGATGGATGGATTCTTGATGATTTGGGTTTCAACAAGAGTGTTGTCGATCCAAACCTATGGTATTATAGTGTTGGTGACGAGAGTTCATTTCGATGACTTATTCAGAAAACCTTTGTTGTTGGATACAAGTAAGCTTTTACTTATGATTCTGAGATAAAGGATCTGAGTATGATACACTACTTTGAGACAAGAAGTATGATAAAGAGGGACTCCATATGAGATTTTCCAGAGTCAAGGAAAACATACAGTTGGGGAATATTAAAGAAGTTCAAGATGATCAATGCAAAACCACCATGATGGATTTGAAGAAATGAATGATGATGATTCGCATAAGATTGATCCACAACCGATTAATCCATGAGTCATCGAGACAGCATCTACCTAGATAAAAGTAAAGCATGTATTGAGATATATATATGAGGCAATACCTGATATGGTTCGAGATATGCCTCTAGTGTGAACTTGAGTTTGCGGATATGCCCATACGTATTGAGCAGATGCTGGACCGAAAAGAACATTCGATTGTTGCTTTTCCGCTATATGTTCATGGTTTCCGCAAGAAACAAAGCCTGCGGGCCTTGAAAGTCCACAGAGGCAGAGTATGTATCATTGAGTGTGCAAAGCAATGCGGATTCATAAATTTTTGACAGATTTACTTGATCATGATGGATTCTAAGGATGATAACCGTGAGTTGTGTAAATCTTCTTTGAGAACTCAAGAGCCTATGATAGATATAAATACGTTGAGATAAAATATCCTTATATCATAGATATGGTGCTGAGGAAAATTGTACACATACAAGACCTTCCTACACATTAGGAGCAGATTGCATACATCTTCACCAAATTAGCTTGAGGAAGGATACCTCCCTAGCTGATAGGGAGGGTTGATGATTACAACCAAGACAAAGTTCAAAGTACATCCGCGGTGACTTGGCATGATGAAGAATGCCTCCTTAGCTCGAGAGAGAGAGTAAGCTGATGATTGCAACTATTTGAGACATTCTCCAGACACAAACCTAAGAGAGACCGAGATAAGTGTGTGTGGTTCCTATCCGAGAGATGAGATGGAACATAGAGATTGCCTCTCCCACAGAGTTGAGAAGAACTCCAAGATGATTCTCCCGTAACGCAGCGGAGAAAGGAGAGATCTCATATAGTTAGACGCCTCATCGAGCACAAGCAGAACGCAGAAATCCTGTGCTTTGGGTGCATCGTCAAGTGAACGGGAATGAAGATGATGTATTAGCCTCCTCTAAGCGGAAAAGTTGACGAGAAGACTTAGATGACTCGTGTAATGCAGCGTTGGAAAGAAGATCTCATGGAATGGACGTGCGGTTTGTGGACGCAGTTAGGTGAACGCGGATCCTATTGGTCGAGCACTAGTGAAGAAGTGGTTATCTTGTGTAATGCTGAGCTATATAGATATGGACATCCCTATGGATGTGCCCCTAGTGGATGAGCACTAGTGGGTGTATAAGATCCCTTGCTATATTGTTCAAGAGTCAGACCTGCCTGTAACCCTAATTGTAATGTAAAGGGTACATGTCGGCCCCACCTTAATGTAATTAATAATTAATGTAAAAGATAATTAATCTGGTTATTATTAATTATAATGTGACTTAGAGAGGTCGGCCCTGTTGTGCCAATAGACACTTCTGTTGACAGGTCAAGTCTAATATAAATAAAGGTAAATTCCCCATTGAGAAATCATATCTTTTGTGTGTGTTTGGAAATTTCAGCAAGTACTTTTTCTTGGGAAAAGTACGCACCTCTCTTGGGCGCTAGTCTTCTAGGGTTGGCAAGCACCCTCTTGTGTGCTAAGTTTTCTTGGTGGTGAAGGTCTTTCTCTTGAAGAATATAGCAAAGGATTTGGCTGGGTTTTCTTCCCTTGTTGAGAAGGGTTTCCGAGAATACTTCTTGTGTTCTTGTGCATGGTGTTTCTTCTTGTGATCCTGGTTGCTGCAACATTATTGGTTATGGTTGAGTTAAAAGAATTGAATGCACATATTCAAATGTTTTGAGAATCAGAGTGACACATACCATGATACCCGGACTCATTACCTCATGGAGCAAGACCCATTGTTGCTGAAGGACCAGGACGATGGGATGGATGTTGTTGTTGCTGACAAGGTGGAGGCGCTGAAGAAGAAAGATGGGCCCTCCAGGACCAAGCTCAAGTCAATATGGCTCTCGGTACTCCATGTCTAGGACCTGTGGGCCTCGAGACATAATCTCTGTAGTTATCCCTAGGCTAGGGGATAACAATGTGATTGATGCTATAGTCCGAAATTTGATTTCTGCGTTAAATTCAGCAATTTACTTGTTTAATTGAGATCATATGGACATCAATCATCTAGTCTTCGAATTTTCACAAGTTTTCTTCTAAAAGTTGAGTAGTTTCCTTGATGCTCTTACATGTAATGCGTGATGCTAACTTTACATCACATTGAGGTTTGGAAGTAAACAAAAAGAATTAAGGCCAAGAACTTCAAGAGTGTTGCACATACCATACTTGCATTAGCAATTGGCGAACATACTCATAGACCCTATGCAACCCCCACGTGCTAGCAATGGGAAATCACAAACCTACAGATGTGAACATAACATAAGATAAATGCTAACGACCATGTCACTTAATCATAACACTTAAAGTAACATGTCATCATCTTGTATACATGCAAGTTCCTAGAGGGGAGACATTTACATTTATCTTTATAACATTCGAATTGAGAACTAACACCCCTCTGATCTCCCCACATACAATCTCCTCGCTTGTAAATTACAAAGTGTTACAACATAAGATATGGATATGTAATGAATGCTAACCTTCATTCTTTTCCTGACAAGGTCAATGAGAAGAAGAAAACAACTAGAAGGATATAACCATGACACAACCATGAAAGATAAATAGAAAGACATCTCCCAACATAAGTAGCACAAAAGTTATAAATATATTAATAACAAACCAATGCCATAGCCAAAATAATCTCCCTGTCTTAGCACTAGTTCTAGATGCCTCAATGCTTCTGATTCTGTTGGAGGTGAAACCTCGACCTACACAAAAGAATGTCTTTAAGTCAGGATTCAGTTAAGAATTGCATTTTCAGGTTTTAAATGAATTATTCTGAGAATCCCTGCTGACTTTTCATGAAGTAGGTAAGAGATGGACTACGTGAAAATATATATCAACTTCTATGCTCTCAATGATAAAAATGAGAAAGATTCTTTGAATTCATCACTAGCATAATATAGAAGCTATTGTTTGTCAGACACAAATAATACAATTACATAGCTCCAGAAAGTTCTTAATGACTTCATAACTGTTGCCATCTAAAGCATTACTTGCAAGGCTAATAAGGTCAAAATTACATGTTAAGGAGCATTTTATATGATAAACTACAGCTGGTTTTTATATGTTTGTTTAAGATAAAACATAAAGTAAAAGGAAGGAAAATTTATATGATGGTTATGCATATTTTGCATTTTTATGTACCCTCTGCAGGTGATGAGGGCAACTGTCACCAGCTTTTGTAGATAGCAAGGATAACTGTCACTGCCCATGCAATAAATGAGGGTAACAGCAACTATCCGTATGGACTAAATGTGATGAGAGCATGAAAATAATGACTAGTTATCCTTCTAGTTCCTTTGTTATGACGAAGAATGGTTACGGTACCTATCTTATACACATGTACTTGATGCGGTAATGGAAATGATTGAGTTCTGATTCTGTCAAATTCTCCATATGGATCTAGCTGAGAACTCTAACAAACAAACACCACTTTTCAC
>SNQJ01S0250545.1:0-12862 GCA_010110895.2 Picea sitchensis
AGTTAAGAGGTTATACTATAGACCAAAGAATTGAACATTCAACAAAAAAACAATAAGAGAAATATGGAAGCAAGAAATTTGAGCCTTGATAGGATTTTGTAGCCCAAGACATGTACATGTAGACTTGAAAGTCTAAGAATTATGACATTTTAAGAATACGACCTTTTCATTATTGGCCATGATAACCTACTACGAAATTGCTTATATGGTGGCAAGTTAAATGCCAACGAAACATGCTTAAACCTTTTAATTCTAGGATCCTCCTCATCCAATCATTCCTCTTTGTTGTAGCATGATACCCTATGGTTGAATTTTTGAAAGAGAAAAGGAAAGACTATTGATACCTTTAAGAATAATAAGATACCCCATTAGCATATTTTTATACTTCCCCTTCATTGACAATATTTAATCTTATATAAAAATTGATCCAAAGCCAACATTGCAATGATTTGTTATAATAAGTTAAGACTACTATACACACAATTATGGTTGAAATTCGATCAAATGAACCCTACAAAGACCACATCGAAATCAAGCTATGTCAATTACAACCTACAGGTAAATGATAAGCTCTTTGTCATTTGCAATCAACATATCCCCCAACAATTATCATTGGCTATTCCCTATATGATCCAAATGAACATAACATGTAGGATCAATCAAGTGGCTAACCCCATGATCAAGTAGTACATTAATTTCATTTAAAACTACATCAATACAATACACAAATTCCCATGATGGACACACTATCACAACTTCATGTCATTTCGTTATATATCAATGTTGATATTGGATTCAATTATGGATTCTAATTGAAGTTGCACAACTTTGAATTCATAAAAATTGGCAGACAACTATATAATCATGACAACATATACAAAATCATATAAGTGAATCATAAAGTATCACACAAAACATAAACAAAACAATCAAATATGCTAGCTACAGGGCAAGAACATCCCCTTCAACATACTCCTATGCTACCAAAACCTAGACCCCCTAGCTTCCTTACTACACAACCTTTCTGGTACATAAACTAATATGAAACCCCTGGGGAATGTTCTCAAGATGTTTCCTGGCTGCTAAGTAACTTGGTTTATGTTCATGTTCAAATTCATGGAACAATGAAGTTTAAAAAAAGTTCATCTCTGCAAATAAATACGATCAAATTTACCATTAAGTTCGATAGAAATAATTAATCGAATTCCATTATAACTTCATATATTCAAACATATATATATCTATTAAAATCAAATTTGACCCAAAAAGATGTCAAATTAAAAGTCAAGATGAATACATACATTAATACAAAAATATATTGTTTTGTTTTTACATTTTTGAAGTTAAACAAAAAAATGAAAAGGATACAATAAGGGTGGGCAAGTGTCCAGGTATGAGCCAACACAGATTACAGAATCGATGTTTGAAACAAAAAAGCACTATGTTGTCATATTTCCCATAAACACAACATCAATAAAAAATGCAGCGCCAACCTTGGAGATGACTTTTGAAAGCCTTACACTACTCCAAATCCAGCGCTGAAAGTCTCAATGGAAACCTGAGGGTATCCAGGTTTCAATAGACACCTCAAGAAAATCAAATGGACACCTTTTGACACAGAAAAATATGTTTTCCCAATGTTACTCCCAGAAGCACAGTGAAGTTCTTGAAAAAGTGGCAGAGACCTGTTTTTTATCATGTTTTTTGGACTTTTCTTCAACACTGTGATCTAAAATTGCCAACAGAGTATATATATGTGAATTAAAGATCAACACTTATCCAATAATGTAAATTTTTCATCATTTAGATCCTCTGAGAGAAAGTGCAACGTGGCCACACTGCGCTTCTGTACATCAAAACTGTCAAAATACCAAAAAATTCAAAAATTTGCCAAAATTGTCAAAATTCTTTGCAATTTGTTTCTGGGACTCCTTGTGTGATGGGTTTACACAATCAATGATGCATAATCCAAGATATCAAGTCTATCTCTCCTATTTGGCTTCTTTACGACTTTCCTTAGCCTCTTTTTCATGTTTTTGAGCTAACTTTAGAATCACTACAGTTGAATTGTGTTTTAAACTCCAAAATGGTACAATAAGGGTGGGAAAGTGTCCAGGTATGAGCCAAAATAGATCAGAGAATCGATGTATGAAACAAAAAAGAACTATGTTGTCATATTTCCTAGAAACACAACATCAATAAAAAATGCAGCGCCAACCTTGGAGAGGACTTTTGAAAGCCCTCCACTACTCCAAATCCAGCTCTGAAAGACTCAATGGAAAAATGAGGGTATATAGTTTTCATTAGAATCCTCAAGAAAATCAAATGGACACCTTTTGACAGAGAAAAATATGTTTTCCCAAAGTTACTCCCAAAAGTGCAACGAAGGTCTTGAAAAAGTGGCAGAGACCTATTTTTTGGATTTTTCTTCAACACTGTGATATGAAATTACCAACAAAGTATATATTTGTGAATTATATCTCAATACCTATCCAATCATGTAATGTTTTCATCATTTAGACCCTCTAAGAGAAAGCGCAGTGTGGCCACGCTGCTGTTCTGTACATCAAAACTGTCAAAATACCAAAAATTTCAAAAAAATGCCAAAATTGTCAAAATTACTTGCAAATTATTTTTGGGACTCCTTGTGTGATGGGTTTACACAATCAGTGATTAATCATCCAAGGGATCAAGGCTATCTCTCCTCTTTGGCTTCTTTAGGGATTTCCTTAACCTCTTTTTCATGTTTTTGAGCTAACTTCAGAATCACTATAGTTGAATTGTGTTTTAAATTCCAAAATGGTACAATAAGGGTGGGAAAGTGTCCAGGTATAAGCCAAAACATATCAGAGAATTGATGTCTGAAACAAAAAATCACTATGTTGTCATATTTCCCAGAAACACAACATCAATAAAAAACGCAACACCAACCTTGGAGAGGACTTTTGAAAGCCTTCCACTACTCCAAATCCAGCTCTGAAAGGATCAATGGAAACTTGAGGGTATATAGTTTTTATTAGACACATCAATAAAATCAAATGGACAGTGTTTGATAGAGAAAAATATTTTTTCCCAAAGTTACTCCCAGAAGCGCAACGAAGGTCTTGAAAAAGTGGTAGATACCTGTTTTTTATCATGTGTTTTGGATTTTTATTCAACACTGTGATCTGAAATTTCCAAAAATGTAATATATGTGAAGTACAGATCAATACCTATCCAATCATGTAACATTTTCATCATTTAAATCCTCTGAGATAAAGCGCAACATGGCCACGTTGCGCTTCTGTACATCAAAACTGTCAAAATACCAAAAATTTCAAAAATTTGCCAAAATTGTCAAAATTCCTTGCAATTTGTTTCTGGTATTCCTTGTGTGATGGTTTTACACAATAAATGATGCATCATCCAAGAGATCAAGTCTATCTCTCCTCGTTGTCTTCTTTAGGTATTTCCTTAGCCTCTTTTTCATGTTTTTGAGCTAACTTCAAAATCACTACAGTTGAATTGTGTTTTAAACTCCAAAATGGTACAATAAGGATGGAAAAGTGTCCAAGTATAATCCAAAATAGATCAGAGAATCAATGTATTAAACAAAAAATCACTATGTTGTCATATTTCCCAGAAACGCAACATCAATAAAAAACGCAGCACCAACCTTGGAGAGGACTTTTGAAAGCCTTCCACTACTCCAAATCCAGCTCTGAAAGGCTCAATCGAAACCCGAGGGTATATAGTTTTCATTAGAAACCTCAAGAAAATAAAATGGACACCTTTTGACAGAGAAAAATATGTTTTCCCAAAGTTACTCCCATAAGCACAACAAAGGTCTTGAAAAAGTGGCAGAGACTTGTTTTTTATCACGTTTTTTGGATTTTTCTTCAACACTATGATATGAAATTGCCAATAGAGTATATATATGTGAAGTAAAACTCAATACCTATCCAATAATGTAACATTTTCATCATTTATATCCTCTGATAGAAAGCACAGCGTGGCCACGCTACGCTTCTGTACATCAAAACTATCAAAATACCAAAAATTTCAAAAATTTGCCAAAATTGTCAAAATTTCTTGCAATTTGTTTCTGGGACTTATTTTGTGATGGGTTTACACAATCAGTGATGCATGATCCAAGATATCAAGTCTATCTCTCCTCTTTGGCTTCTTTAGGGCTTTCCTTAGCCTCTTTTTCATGTTTTTGAGCTAACTTCAGAATCACTACAGTTGAATTGTGTTTTAAACTCCAAAATGGTACAATAAGGGTGGGAAAGTGTCCAGGTATGATCCAACATAGATCATAGAATCGATTTCTGAAACAAAAAATCACTATGTTGTCATATTTACCAGAAACGCAACATCAATAAAAAACACAACGCCAACCTTGGAGAGGACTTTTGAAATCTTTCCACTACTCCAAATCCAGCTTTGAAAGGCTCAATGGAAACCTGAGGGTATATAGTTGTCATTAGAAACCTCAAGAAAATAAAATGGTCACCTTTTGAAAGAGAAAAATATGTTTTCCCAAAGTTACTCCCAGAAGCACAGCGAAGGTCTTGAAAAAGTGGCAGACCTGTTTTTTTTATCATGTTTTTTGGATTTTTCTTCAACACTGTGATCTTAAATTACCAACATAGTATATATATGTGAAGTACAAATCAATACCTATCCAAGCATGTATCTTTTTCATCATTTATATCCTCTGAGAGAAAGCGCAGCGTGGCCACACTACACTTTTGTACATCAAAACTGTCAAAATACCAAAAATTTCAAAAATTTGTCAAAATTCTCAAAATTCCTTGCAATTTGTTTCCAAGACTCCTTGTGTGATGGGTTTACACAATCAGTGCTGCATCATCCAAGGTATCAAGGCTATATCTCCTCTTTGGCTTCTTTAGCGCTTTCCTTAGCCTCTTTTTCATGTTTTTGAGCTAACTTCAGAATCACTACACTTGAATTGTGTTTCAAACTCCAAAATCTCAACACTGCAAAGTTGAGACCCCTAATATAGATTTATGTTCATTGGAGGAAATATGAATAAGTTTAAACACATATTTGACATATAGTGAACGTACAAATATTGAGAAGCAAGTGCATATCACTAATCAACCCTTGATCACTTTATCGAATTTGTTTTGTAAAATATTGGCCAAAAGTTCTATCTCTATAACCGAACCCAATGATTTTGAAATAAACAAATCAAGACATATGGCCTTCATTAGATGTCACTACATTTTGGACAATTCCTTCACCATAGGGGAGGGGATGGAATGGGATAGATGCTTGGTTATATATTCCATGATCATCAAAATCATTTTCACTAATTCATATGATATAGTGGAATTTCATTTCAATATCAACATTCTTAATGTCTTTGGTTTCAATCATTATTCACAAAATTTGTGGATACCTTTTTTGTTGTTGTCATGATAAATGATTTTTCATCAAGGAAAGATGTAATAAAATTGTCTACTTCAAGTTGATCACAATGTTTTCATTTGGGTGCCTTCCCTGTATGTTATGGTTGTAGAACAATTTGATATATTCTTCAAAATAGGACAACTTAGGGAATTATAAAAGGGTATCTCCTTACTATCTCTTGATGGTGGAAATCTTGTTAATGGGAATTTTTCTCATGACTCCTTCCTTACCTTAGTTCAAAGAGAAGGAAATTTTGGATAACACTATGGATTTCATATATAATTTTTTAATTATTTTATTAGTTCCAATATGAAAACAGATTATACACATAGTTCCTTATATTAGTCTAGGGAGATTCTTTTGATTATCTTGTAGGAAAATAATGACCATAATTCAACTCGAGCAATTTTTTGTATCTCTAGGGATACCTTTTACATTTCATGCAACTTCACCCATTGAGCTCTAGGATGTTCGAAGGTACAATTTAGATTTAAACCAAATTATTGGTTTCACCCATTTGTACTACTCTTCTTACTCGGTACCCTCAACCATATCCTATTAGTAGCTCGAACAAATAATCAAGACCTTGTTATGGGATAAGTCCAATGATGAAGAGGGTTTTCATAGAGTTATATAGATCCTATATTGTGCCCCTAAGGACTATTGGGGAATGGGAAGTTTTTCTTCCTAGACACATGAGCATGCATGTGTTCCTAGTGAGTTATCAGTTTCATGGAAGGGCATGAAGCATGGAAGGTTCTAATTAGAAACGTCATTACCTATAGATTACCCTTAAGTAAAAGAATATGGAGAAAACTAAATATTCATATGTTTTTTGTTACACCATTTTTTATTTAAGGTACCTCTACTGCTAAGAGTAATTAGAGGGTTGAGGAGTTCATTAAGCCCAAATGAATATGAAAAATTAACTCAATATAGCTAGTGATCTCATTTAATGAAAACAAATGCGAGGAGTATAAATATTACTATCATTTTTAGATATTGAATATCCTTATATCTATGATCAATATCCTTTTCAAGAGAGTTTAAAAGAGATTAGGAGAATCTCTAGTTTCTCTTTCAAGAATATCTTCATTTCCATAAAAAAAATTCTATTGTGCATAATGATTAATATCCTTATTGAGGGGGTGTACAAGAGAATAAAATGATTGAACTTAATTAAGAACAAACGAGCATTTTAAAAAACATTTCCCAAGAGGGTCCTCCACTCATACATAGAATCAACCAATCAAAGCCTAATAAGGCTTCTCACCTTTCTCTCCAAAACTGCGTAGTCTTTTCTTTCAAAACATAGGTTTTTTCTCCAAATACTACAACCCATTGATGTCAATATATGAAAAAATCTTCATCATGATATTCCACAACTCAAAGTTAATGCCATTAAACTTTTCCATTTATAGCCTTAATGTGCTCACTATTTTCTTGCAACATGATTTCCTTTTGTGCAAGGTTAGATAAAAAAACATTGTCCCTAAAAACTAGGATCTAAGGAGATAATGGTATGCTACCAAATAAAACGAAGCAAAAGTATAGAATATGCTTCCTAATATAATTCATAAGTGAAGAATGTATAGAAAATCTAAACAAACAATCATAGAAAACAAATAACACATAAACATCCAAAAATTACACAATGATATTTTGGGGAAAACCCTTTTGGGAAAAATACTCACACTGCAAAGAAAGGTCAATTTATTATTTAACATCAAGTTCCAATGCCTTTATAGAGCTGCTCTCTTAATAGATGGATCAACAAAATTCAAGTTCTAGAGAAATTATGGTATCATAATGGTACTTTCAATAAACTCTCTCTCTATCTGTGCATCCAACTCAAGAACATAGTATATATATGTGAATTAAAACTCAATACCTATCCAAGCATGTAAATTTTTCATCATTTAGATCCTCTGAGAGAAAGCACAACGTGGCCATGCTGCGCTTCTGTACATCAAAACTGTCAAAATACCAAAAATTTAAATTTTTTGCCAAAATTATCAAAATTCCTTGCAATTTGTTTCTGGGACTCCTTGTGTGATGGGTTTACACAATCGGTGATGCATCATCCAATAGATCAAGGATATCTCTCCTCTTTAGCTTCTTTAGGGCTTTCCTTAGCCTCTTTTTCATGGTTTTGAGCCTAATTTTGCAAATCAGGTTCCTGGTGAAATAGTGTCTCGCCATGTTTCTCTGCAACTTTGTGTCTCTGTTGGCCCTCTTCAATAGCTTCTCCAAGTATTGGTTTAATATCCCAAGCCAATACTCCTTGTTCTTCTCAAACTCACCTTCTTATAGACTCATCAATGTTTTACCTTTGTCTTTTTCCTTGTTGGATGATGGATGACCTGGTGAGGTATTTTGATGCATTGCATTGAACTTCAAAAGTCTGTTCTCTTGTTTTAGTAATGCCACCATGTGATTTTCCTTTGCAAGATCATCCTTTAGCTCTTGTATTTGTGCTTGTTTCTCTTTGATAATTTCTTCATTTGATTTTTTTGCATGGTCAAACATGTCTTTCTCATGAGGCATATCCTCCTCAAAATGCTGTAATGGGGAGTCATCTGCATACCTAGGTGACTACTCCAATTCTCCCTGAACTTGTTCCACCATATTGTCCTCAGGCATTTGCCTAGTTTGTGCCCTAGTCAACATTCTAGGTGTAGACATATTCTTGGTGCTCTTAGGGGAAAACCCCAATTTTTTCCCTTTCTGGTAAGTCTGTGTAATCTCTGCCACATGTGTCTTTCTAGTTGACATCCTGTTGGATGAGCCAACCTCCTGTGGCCTTGGTGGTTCTAATGAAGTGTTTTGACTGTTGGGTTGACTAGTAGCAGGCAGAAGAGAAAATGATCAGATGAAATCCTCCCAAGGCATGTTGATTTTTGAAAGTTTTTGGATGACCATGACCTTTACCAAACCATGATGAAACAAATTTGTTTTGTGACATTTCCCTTTTCTTTGTACCTTTTCTATCATTTTGACCAGGCTTCTGAATAAGTAATGAGGCAAGTTAAGTGGCTTGATGGCAGTGAAATGCATCAACAACCTTATGTGATACTGGTACAGTCTTGAAAATATCCCTTAACAGGTCAAGTATTTCATGATCATCTTCATCAACAGGGCATATCTATCTAGCAACTATCTGAAAAGAAAAATATGAGTTGGAGTATCTTTATAGTGTGGTTTCAGGAAAACCTTGTAATTTTCAATGTCCAAATTCATTCCTTTAAACTAGATTTCTCCGTGATTGGGAATACCTATAGCCGTGGAAATGACATCTGTGGAAATAGTGAAGTCTACCCCTACAATTGTGGTATTATCCTTCTTGAAATTGGTGGAAAAAAGGTTAATCAATTTAGCATGGAAACACACCTCTTGAATTCTTTCACAAAACCCTAGGCAGCCAGAATCTTCAAATAATTTCTTAATGAAAGGCGAGGCCATGATTTCTTTGATCTGTCTTGGCTCATATTTGGACACTTTCCCACCCTTATTGTACCTCATTTCTGAGTATCACTACTTCCAATTTCCATGATGTGAAAATCCTAATTTTTAGTGGGAAACGAAAGGGGTAAGGTATAATTTGTGGAAACAAGGGATAAGGGACAATCTGGTAGATGGAAGGAAAGTAGTGGTTAACTGTTGTCTAAACTCTTGGGGAAATTGTGGAGGGTAGGGATTGGTGTTAGGGAGTGTAGGTGTTTGAGTTTAAACATAGGATGTGGGTTTGTACAATAGGAAATGGAAAAATATGACTGAAAGATTAAGACACAACAAGACCCTAGGAGACGGTTTTTTATTGAGTTGTATGAAGAAAATGAAGAAAAGAAGGGTAAAGGTGGCATGAATGTAGACCACTTAATTGTTAATGACGAGATGGACCTATGACCTAGTGAAGAAAACCTCTCCACCGAATTACTTTGCTTCCTTTTCAAAAGCGCAACACTTCTTCCAGACGCGCAGCGAGGACTGCCAGAAACGCAACGTGGGCTGCGAATAAGTGTTTTGATGGCAAATTTTGGTTTTCTAATGGTTGATATGGAACTTGATGGTGAATAGGACCATAATGGGCAGTTATATAATAAGTCATATGTTAATTTTAAATAACATGTCAACCTAATAGTATGTATACATGGCCAATGAATGAATGATAATTAGTATATCTAAGAGATGAACAAGAGTGGTTAGTGTACACATTGACTTATGATTATTGTATTGAAATGTGTTTGGATTATTTGGGATTTATTCTCCTATATTATGGAGTTGTTATTGTTTAACTCATGGTCAAAGTTCCATCAAGTTGTGCATTACCTACCACCTCACTACACGATTTCCCACACAAGTGGCAATCTCCACATGAGTTGTTTAGTGTTATTTCCAAGTTATTCTCAATTTTGATAATAAGTATTCCAAGTGGTTGAGTCACTCCCAAGCTGTTGTCTTGTCTAGTCTTAATCTTTGGCAAGCTTGTCCAAATTTCCATTGTTTCATCTCATGTTATTCTTAATATTACAAGCAACCTTCTTTGCAACACTCCCATCAATTTATTCTCTATGATTTATTAGGCACAAAAATATAAACTTCATTGAGATTTCTACATGTTTGCATTGTGCTAGGTAGCAGTGGGACTACATCAAGAATTATGTTAATGACAAAGAATCATATTATAGTTTCCCAATGCCTAGTTGATGTGTTGTCATGCCAAGTCATATCCAAACATACCCACCTCAGACATGCACAAACATAACTTATGCCAAGCACATCATCAAGTAGCGTAACTATGTGCTAGATGAAGGCGTGGAAAATAGATAAACACTATAACTAATATTCACTTGACTTCTTCTCCTCGAAATATTTGTAACTTAACAATATTGTGAAAGCCTTCTCCCCACCACTATTTTGGGGTTCTTCTCATCCACTCAATTTTAGCCAACATTTTCATATGCTCACTTGTAATGGTATAAAATAAGTAGAAGTTGTAGTTTGTACATAATAATGATTCCTTCTTT
Organism: Picea sitchensis; assembly: GCA_010110895.2. Lineage (NCBI taxonomy): Eukaryota > Viridiplantae > Streptophyta > Pinopsida > Pinales > Pinaceae > Picea > Picea sitchensis. The sequence continues at coordinate 10,446 of SNQJ01S0250545.1, forward strand.
GATTTGAATTACTTAATGCGATTCATTACAACACTAAATATTGGATAAACTGATAAGCACCACTTGACATTTGACACTTGATGGTGGCAACGACAATACAATGGACCAACTCAAATTCCAAAGACAAATTAACAAGGTAAAACAACATCATTACTACCAATTGACCAACATCTGACACCTCACAATAATACACTCTCAGTGTCCCTAACTATTTTGGTGTCATTACCATAATGGGCAGTTATATAAGAAGACATATGTTATTTTTAAATAAAATGTCAACCTAATAGTATGTATACATGAACAATGAATGAATGATAATTAGTATATCTAAGAGATTAACAAGAGTGGTTAGTGTACACGTTGACTTATGATTATTGTATGGAAATGTGTTTGTATTATTTGGGAGTTCTTCTCCTAATATTATGGAGTTGTTATTGTTTAAATCATGGTCAAAGTTCCATCAAGTTGTGCATTACCTACCACCTCACTACACAATTTCCCACATGAGTGGCAATCTCCACATGGTTGAGATGGACCTTGATGGTGAATTTCCACTTTACCAAGTTGGAAGTGCCCTCCAACATGTGATTCTCTTGGAGACCAAACCTGGCCATTGTTGCAACCCCTAAATACACACTTGAACAAATATACCAGAAACAAGAGAAATCAACAACAACATTCAAACAAAATTCAAACCTGTTGGTGTCTCTTATAGATCTGTACAGATTAGAAAGTCTCATGTCATGCCCTAGCTGTCATACAGATCCACACCCTTCTTTAAAGATAGTACTAAGTAAATGCATGCTACAACTGATAAAGAAAACTCTAGCTAACGGGAATGCTAAATCTAAACAACAGTTCTAAATCTAGGAAAAGGATGAGACTAGTGCATACATGCATCTTCACTTTCTCACTGTCTATCACTGCAACACACTTCCCAAAGCAGACTAGTGTTTCACCATCACTATGCTCTCTCTCTGCTGTGCATAAGAAACTAACTTAGACAGATCTGTTGTGCCATCAAGGATCTACTATGTATGCTGGCTGCACCCAGCTGTAGGAGAATGCTAACCTAGTATCCATGTAAACCCTATCAATCCAGGTTCAACTTTTTTCGTCTCCCTCTTGGACCTTTATTTTTACTTTTTTGAGCAGAAAAAGGGATTTTAATCCCACTATACATTCCTCCTCTAGGATTACGCTTTTGTAGATCTTACTACTACATTCTACTTTTATTGTTTATTTCTTATTCTTAGCATTTTTGGTTGTGCATAGAGGTTTTGTCCACCTACATAGATAGAATATTTATGGGTGTTATGGGTGACATACTACCAATAGATTCTAGAATTTTATACAACCGTGTACTTTTCTGTAACTTGTTGGGAATCCATATCCTTTTGGTAATTATACGAAGTAGGATGAATGGTTATGTGATTTTTTTTTCTCCAAGGAAAAACATATTCAGATGGAGGGTGGCTGAACCCCCAACCACAATAGCAGTTGGTAACACAACGAGACCTATTCTGACTTGAACCTCAGTGAGACTAGAAAGGGAGACCTCATAGTGAAATCCTCCTTGAAACAATCTGTTTTAACTGGTTGAGCTAACCCACTAGGCTAATGGTTATACGATTTTTATGACTATGACTCAAATGTTATAAATAAAATTGTGGTCTTATCTTCAGTTGCAGATGGTTTATAGTTGAAAAAGATCCCATGCTCTTTTGTCCAGGACAAAATGATGGGTTGGTAGCCTTAGTGGCCAAATGTGGAGATAACGGTGAGTTATCATGGTCAGTGCATTGGGGAAAGCAGTCCAATACTCTTTAGCACAAGAAGAACATGCCCACATTGAATTGAAAATCCCTGCAATAGAACAAAGATGATCAATGAACATCATCCTTCAACATTCAAAATACATCAAACACTACATCAAAAAGTGTTGTCATCAGTATTAATTTATGTTGCATTAATAACACTTGAGTTAGGATTGTCCAAGACAAGGTCCTTTTCCAAGTATTTACTATTGAAATACGTGATCCGTAAATGGTAGGCCTATGGCCCATCTATCTCATCAATATGGACACTCTACGGAAATAAACAATGCTTCTCTGCAACCTCTGTTTAGATTTGGGGTTTGAATTTGGTTCATTTGCTATTTCCTGGAATGAAGGCTCTGTTTCCTGCTTTGGTTGAAGACTTCACCGGTCTGTTTGCACTGCTAACTGAAGGTGCCCACATAGCATTTTCATTATGCAAACAAAGTCCAAACTCCATTTACTTCAACTAATACTTTTACATATGTTCTACCAATCTACAAGAACTTCTCACTTCTGCTTGGATTCATAATTATAGGAGATCTGAAACAACTATTTGATAAAACACAATGGCTGTAAGTGCCATTTTAGCACACACAC
>SNQJ01S0250547.1:0-12862 GCA_010110895.2 Picea sitchensis
TGAAGGCTTTCACCATAAGGGGACCACTTTGGAGTTCATCCATATTTACTTCTTATCAACCATGAAAATAAAATAATGAGTCATATTCACATCAAACAATATTGGGTCCATTACCCAAACCTTTGTGCTACGGGGCTTTCTTCAAGGGTTGACATCAATGACAACTAACCTTAATCAACAGCACATACAGGACCAAATTACATTCCCATCCATGCTATCTTATTGACTTTAGATCTTCAAACTCCATTTACTTGATGGACCAAATTGATTAAGCCATTATTTTCAGCTTGAACCATTATTTTCTCCTTTCCTGGCCCATTTGGTTTTCAATTTGACTTCCTTAGTCAATTTCCACCATACTACAATGCTACATAATGTCTTATTTTCCAGTTTCATAGAGATTATCTAGAAGTAGTTGACATTGCTTTTATTTGCTATCATACATTCCAGTGATACTTCTAACCTCCTCGATTTTCACCAAAAACTCTTTTCCATTTGAGATGGGTTCTTTCAAGTACTCTCTCTTCTACATACCAATTCAGATAGAACAATTTTCTTTCTTATGGTTCTTTATTGATTTCCCCTCAGAAAATCATCTCCATGCTTGAATTATTTTGACTTTCTATCCCAATCCACTTTGAGCATGTACTCAACACCTTGGGAATGCACCCAATATTCTGTCACTATATCAATCATTTCCTATTTATTGTTGCTATAGCTCTTGGAGTGTTGCAAGAGACTCAAAATAAGTTGTCATCCACCTAGTGGTGCCTTTCCCAAAAGTATGCTTATATATCTCCAAAACCAATATGAACATGATGTGTTTCTTATGCATCTATTGGAAATTATTTATTATGCACACACCTACATTACTTCACCCATGAAGTTCTATCATCCAACCATGCTTCCACTACTCTACTCTGACAACAGTCATGGAGGTGTTATCACCAAAACTATAGGACCAATCCTTGGAGATGTTACAAATTATTTCTCTGAATACACTATGTCTTCTTTTATTAGAATCCTGACATATTAACAAATCAATCCTTTTAGAAAATGCTTGCCCACAATGTACTACTTTATCTATACATTGACACCCTTTATGGTGAATGGAATTTCACTATTTCATCCACTCAGTGATATGATTTTGCATCTTGATTCCACTAAACACTTTGATTAGTAGGAGTGGATTTCTTGTAGCGGATTCCCAAGACTTCATGGTTGAACATAGACTCATACCTCAACATTATTCTGTCTTGACCTTTGATCATCTTGTGAGGCATCCTTGTTATAACACTCTTACCTTGAGTACCTTTGTTCATATTTAACCAAATTTCAACCTTCTCACCTATTAGGAAAACCATCTCTCCACACTTCAATGGTTTTAGCTTCCTGCATACTCATTACTCCTCCTTTCTCATGAAACATGGATGATCTCTTTCTTACTCAGCATCCCTAATTGGTATGCATATTTGTCATCTTAAAGTCTTTTTCCAATCATAGTTCCATTGAGAGTCTTCTACATTGCACACCAAGTAGATATGTCTTCAGATGGTAGCTTCCTCAAGAAATCATTGCATATTTGAATAAATGACCCTACCTTGTTCCTCATGCCTCGATCTGAGTTTTGAGCGAAAAGTTACAACAATTACAAGTTACAATTTCCACTATTTTGCTACTATAGAAATCACTTTTATCACTTTTGAAAAATATGTAATGCCAAATAAAAATTTTGGGTTGAAAAATCTCTTCTACTCCTCAAGAAATTCCCAATGACAATTTGTTTTCTCCAAGCCGAGCTCCGAGCTAAAATTTATGGTGGAAAAATAGTGAAGGAATATTCATTAGCACGTGCAACATAGTAGCAACATTCAGCAACCGTCTGATCATTTCTTGACTAGATCTTCGTTGTTGATCTGTCTTAATGGATTCATCACGGATCTAATTAATATCTCTTCTTCATTTTGGCATTTCGGGTTCTCCAATTTGCACCCTCTAGTTTCACTGCACTTAACTTGCTCCCATTCTTAGAAAAATTACTATATTCAAAGGATCGCGAGTGGCGAACTTTTTGATTTTTCATGAGAGATGATATTGTGTATATATTATTATTATTTAATACACAAAAGGATCACAACTGAAAGATAGATATCCACAAACAACAAGATATATCCTTAGGGAAACCCTCAAGGGAGAGAAAACCCTACAAACTTTCCTCGGTATAGATTCCTCCAACATGTACAATGTCATGCAATGTGCATTCACAAAATCAAGACCAAAGAGACCCAGACACGAAAAAAGAATATACTCCTAGATAAGTGTGTACTACTCTCTTAGTACTTATAATCAATGAGTGATCAAAATAACTCGATATAACCTCTATTTATACTCTAAAAGACTTAAAAGACATGACTTATCAATAAACCCTTTCACAATTACACTTAGGAATGACCAATACCATTACACTTAGGAACAACTTCTGAAATTACATAAAATCTCATCACTCCCTCTTAATGAGGAAGGTCTTCTATCTAGCACAGACTCTAAGATTGTCTCCATCCACACGAGCTCATGATCATTGGTTTTCGGACACACGAATCTATACATCACAAGAAATCCATAGTGACTTCACAGCATGCATCCAGGGCCAGTGGGTGGCTCTCCAATAGCTACAACATGTCATCATGAAACTATCCAGTTTCCCGCAAAAAAATCAGATATCTTTATGCATGACATCAATTACCTTGCGATAACATCTATACCTCATCTCTTCAGCATGCATTCAGGGTCGGTGGGTAGCTCTCCAATAGATACAACATGTCATCATGACATCCACTACCCTGTGATAAAATTTGAAGCCATCACTCCCTCTGAAGAGGGAGTACGTCGAGCTTGTCCCTGAAGTACTTGAACTTCATCCTTGACAATGGATTTGTCAGCACATCCACAACCTGCTCATCAATAGCCACACATTGGAGCCTCACTGCTCCCTTGTGCACTATATCCCTGATATAGTGATACTTAATTTCGATATGCTTCGACTTATCATGAAACAAGGGGTTCTCTGACAATGTTATACAACTCTGGTTGTCACACAAGATACAGGTCTCCTCCATAGAAATATCGAATAATCCAATCAGCAATTTCTGAATCCATACTACTTCGTGACTTATTGCACAGGTTGCCACATACTCTTCCTCAGCCATACTGAGTTCTACACATGATTGCTTCTTACTGATCCATGAAATCATATCAGATCCCAAAGTGAAGCAACATCCTAATGTACTTTTCTAGTTTGCAACACTACCATCCCAATCTGAATATGAATATCCAAGTAGATTGATCTCATTGTCTGCACCATAATTAAGCCCATAATCCACTATACCTTTAAGGTACCTCATCACATGTTTTACTGTGACCAAATGAACATGCATGGGTTGCTCCATATATTGACTCGAGGTGTTCACAAAAAAATATATATCCAGTCTCGTGTTCGTCAAGTACATCAAAGAACCCACCATCTGCCTATATAAAGTAACATCCACAGTCTCTAAAGTCGTATCCTACAGCAACTTCAAATTTGATACCATAGGTGTAACCATTTTCTTGCAATCCAACTTCTCGAACCTCTTCATGATTTCCACTGCATACTTCCCTTGACCTAGGAAGATTTAACCAGGATTTTTCCATACCTCCAGTCCCAAGTAATAGTGCATGAGACCAAGATCCTTCATGTCAAATTCATAGGTTATCTCCCTCTTACACTGAATAATGAGAGACTCTGCATTCACTGCTCTAATAGTCCAAACATGTGCAACTAGCAGTATATTTGCACCAGCTATAAAAGCCTCTTAATGCAGGAAATCTTTGCAAAAGAGAAACGGTATCACTCGCTCCATACCTTTATTTATACTTACCTTTTTATAGGAAATTTCATGCATATGGAAGTAAATAATATTTTCCTTCACATAGACACCAACGTACACAAGTTAAAAGTTGCATTTCCACACAAGACTTTCTCGTTTCAAACTGGTAATAAATGACCATAACAGTTACAAATCTTGTTACTCTTAACATGTGGTTTCATTTTATTTTTTGATGGTTCACTAATAACCACACATACAATGACAGATCGATACACCAATCATACAGCCCACGTTCATTGGATCTCTAGCAACATAATTCTTAATAATATGTGCTCTCGAGCATGATGGGAAACTCGACATCGTTGTCCCCATAGTCACTCAACTGTGGCCATTGTGACTGAATCCCAGGAAAGAGATCACCTCACTTTTCTCATTATGAAGACTCGCTCGAGGTTCACATCTACATCCAAGGCATCATAATCTAGTGTGAGGCTCACATATGCCTTCTTTAATCCATCAACATATACGTTCATTTACCCATGTACCCTTAGGTGTACCAAGCACCCGATCATGGATATGATCACATGGAGAACTAGCAGCAGATAATGCACTAGAGATCTTACGTTCCTTGATAATTGTAGCACCACGTTGTTGTATAGTGGTGATAAATTCCCCATCCAACTAATCATTATCTGCAACAAGTTGTCGCATTGGTTTCTCTCTTGCTTTAGTTACAATCAATGATGGATTGAATAAAACTAGCACTGACAGTCTTGCCCCTAACCCTAATGACAAATCTCATACCCTTCTCACATGGATAAACCTAAAAATTTTGTTGTGTTCTCCACTCATGATCATTCCACGATAGGTCTTTTAGAAATCTTCCCTCTCATCTAGATATTCTAAAGGAAATTGGGCATTCTCAACATCAGAAAAGCAAAGATTGGAACTTGTCTCAACAATGTCATTGAACATACCTCCCTCATATCCAACTGGGATGATTCACCTTCAAATCTCCAATCAAAAACTTGTAATAGTTGATCCAATTCAAGCTCAAGCATCGTAATGGAAATCAAAACTCCAGGGTACCCTCTCCTACCTATGTCGAATGGAAGCATTCTGAAATCTGATTGACCTCATGTTAAGTCTACCGACTCTTCCTGCATAAATCTCTCATGCTTGAATTCTGACGAATTTGTGCCCCACAAGTTGGGATCCCTTCCAATAGCCCACACATTGAGCATTAGCATTGTTTTATTAGGTATATAGTATCATCCTACTTTCACTTCCTTTACAGACTCGTGGGGAATCCCTAGAGGCATCGTTGGGTATAATCGTAGAGTCTCTTTCACCACGCATTGGAGGTATTTCATGCTTTCCAAATTTGACTCGTTCAATCTGTGATGTTTTCCGACTACACATTATATTTATTCTTGCAATATCCTCATTGCACGTGGATGTCTAATAAACTCACTCATTTCCCATTCCCATGTAATATATATAGTCTTCATTCCACCAACATACATGCCGAGCACAATTGCCTTGATTTTTATTTTTATTTTCTCGGGTGACTTTGTTCTTCACCTTATCGATCTCAGCTTCCATATCGAGGAGCACATCAACAAACTTTTTAACATGATCTTCCTCTTCTCATCCATTCGTGGTGGTTGTCATTCACTTATCAACATGGTTGTCTATTATTTTCTCAATGAATTCATCGAATGTTTTATGGGTTTTCTTCATGCGTCGCTTGATACCTTGCAAATCAAGACAATCCAAATAAGGAATGAAATCGCTAACGTTAAAGGATCCTAATGTATCTGACACTTGTGATGTCAGATCCTTAAACCCTTGGCCATTAGCTCTCAAATGATCATCTGAAAATTTCCTCCTCGTCGGCATTCTCCAAACAATATTCGACGCGACGGTAGAGATGGCCTTGCTAAAATTTACCACAATTGTTTTGCTCTCGCTCTCCTCCCAAATGGAGTGGTTCGTGAGAGAAATCTCTTCCTCTCGTACATGTCTGAAGGACTCAATTATTTTGGCATTCAGCAATTATGACATGCATATTTTTTTTTCATTTGCCTCCAATGATCTTTAATGGGCTCTTCCACATAGATTGACAAACACACTACTATAAACAAATAGTATAAATCATTACAACACTAATCTACTTCTACAGCAAATTACTCTTACATTTCTCTCATCATAATTATGGGCCCTCCTGTAAGGGAGTCAAGCCCAGTCCCTCTCTGATACCATGTTGATTTTTCATGAGAGATGATATTGTATGTATATATATATTACTATTATTTAATATGCAAAAGGATCACAACTGAAAGATAGATATCCACAGAACAACTAGATATATCCTTAGGGAAACCCTCAAGGGGGAGAAAACCCTGCAAACTTTCCTTAGTATAGATTCCTCCAACATGTACAATGTCATACAATGCTCTTTCACAAAATCAAGACCAAAGAGACCCAGACATGAACCAAGAATAGCCTCCTAGATAAGTGTGTACTACTCTCTTAGTACTTATAATCAATGAGTGATCAAAATGACTCGATATAACCTCTATTTATACTCTAAAATACTTAAAAAACATTACTTATCAATAAACCCTTTCACAATTACACTTAGGAATAACTTCCAAAATTACATAAAATCTCAACAGGACTCGCGGACTCATATCCTATCTTCATATTTTCCATGAACCCACCACCAACACTTATCTTCTGTTTCCTTCATGGACTCGTGAACTCATAATATTGTAACCTTACTTTCATAAGTTCGTCCAAGAAGTCTCAACACTTAACCATTTTTTCATCTACGTGGACTCGTGGACTCATAATCTTGTAACCTTCCTTTCATAAGTTCGTTCAAGAAGTCTCAACACTTAACCATTTTTCCATCTATACGGACTCACGGACTTATAATCTTGTAACCTTCCTTTCATAAGTTCATCCGAGAAGTCTCAACACTTAACCATTTTTCCATCTACGCGGACTCATAATCTTGTAACCTTCCTTTCATAAGTTCATCCGAGAAGCCTCAACACTTAACCATTTTTCCATCTACGCGGACTCATGGACTCATAATATTGTAACCTTCCTTTCATAAGTCAGTCTGAGAAGTCTCAACGCTTAACCATTTTTCCATCTACGCGGACTCGCCATGCTCTTCACACCCAGAGTCTTGGTACTTAGTCAAATTTTAAAATTTCACCGTGGACAGTGGGTCTACAACACTTTCCTGAATCTTATATCTATGACCCCGTCCGACCGATCCACTCTTGGTTCTTAGTCAATTTTCAAGATTTTTTCCCAGGTCCCCTGGTATGCAAGGCTACCTCACTTCTTCACATAGCCCCAATTCTATGTTGTGTTCACCTTCCCCGTGACATCTTGGGACTCAGTCAATTTTCCACTTCTTATTGAGGTTTCATGGGTTTGACAGTTGGTCTGCCACATGGCTCCACATCACCTGCCAACTGTCATCCCATCCAACATTTACCTACCACCATGGAAGTACATGTCTTTATTCTACCACATAAGTTGACACATGGCCTCCACATCATGTCGACATCATCATACGGAAAAATACCCATTTTTTTTTATTTTCCTTATGTTCGAAATTTTCCAAAGAGACTCAATTCTTCACATTACCTATGAAATTTCTCCCAATTTTACCACAGTAATTTAATAAAAACAAGTTGCAGACATACTCTAGAAATTAATTCTCTGTGAATTTTCGCTTCAACATTCTGCTAACTTGGCCCATCCAAGATCAGTGTTGAAAAATGGGCCTTGATACCACTTTGTAACATTCCCAACCACCCAGGCTAGGCCACATCACACAACAATCTCCCAATTACAGCTCGGATGCCACATTGTAACCTTCCTAGCTCCTTTTTGGGGAAATGCCACACCAAAATTATGACCTCTGATACTAGTTAATTTATAACAATTCCCTGCATATGCAACGATACATAGAACTAACAGCATATACTATTAAACGTAATTATAGCATAGAACCCAATACGGATTTAACTCAATTACAAACATAGTAGCAAAAAAAATAATACATTACTCATGGTAACATCATGTAATTATAATTACAGCATAATGCAATCAACACAATTACAGACAATACACAACAGAATAATAATCATTAAATGAACACATATATGTTGTTTTAGAAACACCAACTGCATGTAGACCTTCCACATTCCTCCCATCCATAGACCACACTGCTCATAATCTCAGCAGTGGGTCACCCCCGAGCTAGGGATAAACTCTATGAGCTCAAAGGGAAATACTAAGCCAATCTAAGGTCTGATAATCAAGAAAATTGCTCAGTCCAAGGTGCCCAACTACTGCAACTAGCCTACAATATCGCAATCCTCACATGCCTATCCCACCCCAAGAAGTGTTCCCCTTCTCTGCTCAATGGTCCTTCAGCTACACCACTTCACTTTCGGGGCTTCAACAACAAACCGGATAGGAAATTTCAAAGCCCTGTATTTATTTCACGGTGCACCTGAGAAAAATTCCCAACAGTTTCTCACCCAGAGAAACTACTAACGAGCCTGACAACCTGCTTCTTCCGCATACAGGCCTAAAAACCCGCCTCTTCAACATATGGGCCTAACAACTTGTTGTTGTTTATTATAGCTTCATGAGACATTCTCCAAGTCCTTCTCCTCTAGACTGAGTTGAGACGATATGTGAGAAATCCCATGTGATGGGTGTTTCATACTCTTCTAGACTGAGTTGAGATGATGTGTGGTCTCTTTTGGTTCTCCTCTGGACTGAGTTGAGATGAATTGAGATGGTCTCTTATCTGAATCCAATGGACTTAGTTGATTCGACATGAGATGTCTCTCCAATTGGTACTCCTATGGAATTAGTTGAGTTAAATCTATTGATAATTTCATCCATGTGGATGAGCACAGGTGGATGTGTCCCTAGTGGCTAAGCACTAGAGGATGTGTGGATCCATTTCTATATCATCTAAGATTAATATTTGTTGTAACCATAATTTTTGTTGCAAAGGGTACAATTCGGCCCTACCATGTAAAAGATAATTAATAATGTGTAATGATTAATTATATTATCTAGTTGAACATGTCAACCCTATTGTGCCAATAGACACATCATTTTGATGCTCTATGTCTTGTATAAATAAGAGTAGATCCCCAATGTGGATCTAACTCACTCTCACACTTGCAACATTCTCTCAAGTTGAGTTGTACGGCTGAAGTGCACACTTCTCTTAGGCGCAATTTTCTAGGTCAAAGAAAACCCTCTTGTGTTCTCTAGGGTTTATGGTGTGGGGCATCGTCTCTTGACTCTATAGCAAAGGATTGTTGGGTTTTTCCCTTGATTGATAAGTGTTTTCCCAGGATAAACTCTTGTGTTCTTGTGCATGGTTATTCTTCTTGTGATCTTGGTTACTGCAACACTTTTGTATGGTATTGCTTCATTGTTTATGGTTCAAGTACATACTAAATTGAAATAAAACACATGTGCATGAGATAATTATTAAAATCCAACGTGGTTTTAGAGCAGATTTCTTGAAAATCCATTGCACAATCCATTAAAGAGCCAGTCGTCACCTTCATGTTGCAACACCAAAAAATAAAACGACACTCTTCTTTTTTTCTAGTTTCGGCACCTTCCACTTGAACGTTGGGGATAAATTTTTCATAGGTGTGTACGGCCTCCTTCATCTCACCTCCAACAACTCTTAGATTGCAAATCGGAGAAGTTTTGATTTTTGGCCCCTAGGGTTTCTAAGGTTTCTGCAGAATTTTGGCCTCTAGGGTTTTTGCAGCTCATTGAAGGATTTTTGCAAGCTAACCATGGTTCTTATAACTTTCCAAGGCTTATTGTTGGCATTCATAAGCCCAACAAAACCTAAGGTTTCTATCCTAGACTAGGCATTAGGTTTCCTAGCCTAGCCATTAGGGTTTGTGAAGAATCTGCAAACCATGAGGAACATAACTTTGGTGGAAGATAGGCTTGATGGATCAAGAAACTTAAGCTATTGGAAATCAAGACTACAAATCACTCTGGAAGAGGATGACCTATTAAGATTGATAGAAAAGACCTTACCAGCAACAGCTACCGATGAAGAGAAAGCTAATTGGAAGGAAGACGATGTCAAAGCAAGATAAGCAGCTATTCAGTAAGAGATCATCTACTAGCTCGTATTGCTACCTTGAAGATAGCTTATAAGATGTATGATCCATTGAATAATATGTTTGAGTGCAACAACTCAAACAGATCTCTTACATTGAAGCATCAGCTTCAAAATATCAAGATGATGAAAGCTAACACCATTGCCACCTTTTTCATGAGGATCTCATAAATCATAGATCATCTAGGTGTCATTGGAGAAACCATAATAGACAAAGAATTTGTCATGACTAATCTCATTGATCTTCCAAGACATCGAGAACCATTTCTTCAAAGTATCAGTGGAAGAGCATATCTACCTGAATTTGATCATCTATGGACAGACTGCACTCAGGAGGGAACTGGACTTATAGCCAGAGGAGTGCAAGATTCCCATCATGATGATAATCAATCTCTTTCTTCTTATGCAAAGAGAGGCAGAATAAATAGAATAATTTTCAGAAAATCATTCAAATGCAAGAAAAATTCAGAAGCTCCAAGTCATGAACAAAGAAAAAACATACCAAGGATTCAATGTTTCAGATGTGACAAGTATGGACACATTGAAAGAAATTGTCATACCATAAAGAAAGGAAGACAACTTGTATCCACTGTTGAGGTTGATCCAGAACCACATCAGAGAGACGAAGACATAAAATATGAAGCATTCTTCTTCATATCAGCACTCTCAGGTACGATTCCTACATATAGTGATATTTGGTTCATTGACAGTGGTTCTTCCAGACACATGACTGGATACAAAGAAAATATTACAAACCTTGTTGAGAAAGAATCTCGTCTATATGTTGTACTTGGTGATAATGCCAGATATACTGTGAAAGGAGTTGGAAATTCTACCTTCCAACTAGATTCTAACATACCACTTCAATTAAGTGAGGTATTATATGTACCTGGGATGAAAAGGAACCTTGTCTTTGTTTCTGCCTTAGAGGATAAAGGCTACAAGGTTACCTTCTATGAAGGAAAATTTCTTGCATGGCACAAGAACTCACACATGGACTCTGTTAGGTAGATAGAGAGGTAGTGGGGGGGCCCAGAGGGCCCATAGTGATAATAGTGGAGGCCATTCAATGTAAGGTGCACTAGGTCCACTATATTATTAAATAAGGCCCACTCTGGTAGTTAGATATAATAAATGGGTAGTTAGATATAATAAATGTAAGATTACTTCTTAGAAGGTTCTACTTATAAAAGATTCTTCCTCTAGAATGTTCTTAGGTGATGGTAGCACTATATAAAGGGGTTCAAGCAATGTAATGGGACATGAAGAGAAATATCGTACTTTTGAGTTGTACCTCAATAGTAGGATGCCCCCTCGAAGAGGCAAGTGAACAAGAGAGGATCCATTCCATAATAAGATCCATTGTATGGTGTTGTCCTACCTCAAGGGTTTTCTATAATAAAGTGTGATTTCTTCTATATTTATTTGTGGATCTATTGTGTATTCATTATTTGTGGTGATTGTATTTTTAAATCTATTCAGGTACTTAACAAGTGGTATCAAAGCACTTTCCTTATCCAAATAAGGGAAGAATTTTTGTTGTTTTTGCAGAATTTTTCTAGGGAAGAAAAAGAGGGCGGCGCACTTCAAGTTCATATCTGAAGATTTATGAGATGAATTTGGAAAAACAAATTGGTTATTTGAATTCCTCTCGGAAAAATACCCAATTTCAAAAAATAAATCAGTTGAAATGGAGTCCGGGAAGTAAGTCATGAGCATTTTAAATTCAGCAGTTTTTTAGGGTTTTTCTAGAAAAAAACGCAATTTTTTGCTATAATTTATTGTTCTATTTTTTGGGAGGGGTTTTCATGACGGCGAAGAGACTGTAGAGTTCATAAATTTTCATAGGGTGCTCATCTTTCTACCATATTAGTGTGATTGGATAAATCATTTTAATATTTTTCTTTTGGTATATTATATGTGGTGTTTCCAATGGATATGCACTCTCAACTCAGGGAAATTCTACACATGATTGAAGTAGTCAAAGTCGATATGCATGACCACCTGCAAGGCATAAGATATATTCATCACAATACTCAATGGTCATTGGCTCTCCTTCAAGAGAGATATCTTATGGCAGACATCATGAATAAATATCATTAAGAAGTGTACGATTGGTATGATTTGGAGGATGATTATGATGATTGGTATATGGATAGTTGTCATTTATGGGATAAAAACCACTTTCATATTTTATTTGATGGCTCTACTCCACCTTCGATAGAAAACATCAATGTGACCCATCAGGAGCTATTTATGATTACCAGTGTCCAGTATGCATATTCTACAACGGTGTTGTTCCGCCCAGATTCAGCTTTGACCCTTTCCCACTATATGGATGGATATTCTTATTTGGATCCACATGATAGGTGTCAGTATGGGGAGCATCATTTTCCGTTGGTTATTGGGTGTCTATATATTCTGTGTAGAGTTCACATGATAAATTGGACATGGGACCCTGGTTTACAATGGAAGTTGGACTACTTCAACATGGTGGCTTCCATTTCTCAATGGGACCCTAGTTCTCTAGTCTACTTCAGCACTATGGTCCACACTTATCCATGGGACTCTGGTATATGGTTGTACATCAAGCATTGAGGACAACGCTTCCATAAGGGGGGTGGAATGTTAGGTAGATAGAGAGGTAGTGGGGAGAGGCAGAGGTCCCATAGTGATAATAGTGGAGGTCATTCAATGTAAGGTGGAATAGGTCCACTATATTATTAAATAAGGCCCACTATGGTAGTTAGATATAATAAATGTAAGATGACTTCTTAGAAGGTTCTAC
>SNQJ01S0250548.1:0-12861 GCA_010110895.2 Picea sitchensis
AATGACTAGAATAGACCTAATTGATAACTTTGGTTGAGAGACTACAAATGAGCTCCTAGATAATTCAAGGACCAGTTGATAAAGCATTCCACATTCAATTTCCAACTTCTCTATTTGTTTTTTTATGATGGGTCTCTATCTCTTAAACCTCTGCATGTTTTTATATGCTTCATCCAGTCTAGAAATTTTGTTGTTCAAATTGGAGATGACCACCTAGTTATCAGCCCAGAGATGCTCGTGACAATGCATTAATTGTTACAATTCCGATGACTTATAGGAATAACACATGTAGTTACACCCATCCATATTTTCCTGCTTCTAGATTTTTCTTGATGAAAACATGTTAGAGACCCAAATCCAAACCTAAAGAGTGTTGGAAATTGTGTTGTCATTTATGTTAAAGGTAGACATGACTATGACAATCATGGATGTCGTCAATGTCACAGATAGGTGGAGACTGACTGTCATCAATGTCATTGATGTCAAAGACAGAGGATTCCCCCGTGTGTTGACGAGTCTCTATGCATGAAGATAACTATGAATTGCTAAGTTTTTGCAAGAGTTTTGTGTTTACCCTGAAGGCGAAGTGATTGTGTGTGAAATAGATTTAGGGATGCATAAGAAGAACAAGAAGTTGAGCAATGGAAAGATGGACGAATCCAATTGTAAGTTTGAATAACAATGGAGGAGTCACAGTTTAAGTTCGAAGGCACAAAGGGTTTATAATCAAACAAAAAGTAAGAAAGTTTGAATGTGAGCGGAAGAGCTACATAACTATGTTATTATGCAATTTGTACTTTGATAGAAGAAGAGGCAAATGGAAAGAAAATTGGTGAAACGAGAGACTAATCCTATCACTGTCACCTCAATAGGAAGTCTCTTTCTATTTAGGGTGGTAGGCCCAAGGGAGACATCCCCGGTGACCTAGGGTTTTGAGAAGGAAAAGAATAAAAATCTAGGTAAATATCCCCAATCACAATTCACCACCGATCAGAAAGTCCAGTTTAAATATATAATAAAGAGATAATATACCAGAAGTGTACCTGCCCAGAACAAAGCAACAAGAAAACTGTATATTTGCAAGAGCACTTGTTGGTTAGCACTTCATAAATACCGTTGACTTTCTTAAATAAAGCAATTTGTTGAATATGATGAAGTAAACAAAAATCTTATAACGACGATGATTATAGAGCAATACTTCACATACAATGTCTTAAAACTAGCTTCAAAATGACTAAAAACCATTAACCATTGAAGTCATATCATTAGCATTTGGCATAAGCATATAAGACAAACTATAATTCAGCCTTTACAATTTCTTTATGAGCTTTTAATGTTACATTAAATGGTTGTAGATTACTTTAGTAACAACAACAAGTAGGTTAGTAGATCAATCTAATCTAGGGTTAGAAGTTGTTAGTAGGTTGTTCAAAGAATAGGTTTTGAAGGTTGTTTGATCAAAATACTCAAAGGAGGTCTTAGACTAGTGCTTTCTTAGGGAAAATGGAGTCAATAAAGTGGTTGTAAATGTTGAAGCAACAGAATGATAATGGGAGAGCCAAAGACAAGAGGATTTGATGGATGAAGTGTTGGTAAGTCAAGGCTTCAACCACCAAACCCTAGGGGAAAATGACCATTAAGGTGTAGGTAACCCTAGGCCTTATTTCAATTTCCTCCCTCTTTAACTCAAAGAATGAAGAAAGTGACGGCTAAGATGAAGCAATAAGTTCTAGGGTGTTGCAATGGAAAGGCCTTAACAATGGCTTCAAGAAAAACGGCTCTTTGGCACAATATAGTAGGTGGATAGCAAATTGAGATAACAACAATAACATGTGCTTAATCTCCTAAGGTTTAGGCTAGCAATTTCATAATCTTTATAAAAATTAAAAGTAAAGATACTATAACCATTCAAAAGAAATAAGAATCGCATAAATTTACTTACATTCACCAAGAATAATCTAGCACATCACCTAGTTGTAGACTTTCCACCAAGAAAATGCCAAAAAACACCAAAACTAACCTTCCTTCAACAAGTGCGCACTAAATTTTAGTCATGAAACCCTCATTAGGGGGGAAATTTCCGACCTCACAAGTGTGAGTGAAAGATCATGAAAAATAAGAGGCAATTTCCCCTTATTTATACAATACCAAAGACCAAAATTAGGTCCAAAAAGGTCGACATGGCCAGTTACAAATAATAATCAATTTTTACATTAAATGACATAATTAAACCCTAAATCAAGCTGCTAATGTGACGTCATGCCTCTTTAGGGTGATTTTAGTCCATTTTTGGGAAAAGTTGGCCTCCTGGAGCAAATGTTAGGCCTTCTTAGGCCTTAGGAACCTGCCACTTGGCACATAACTGCCTCCAAAAACTCCCAAAATATTGGATAATGTCATGGGTGACTTGGGTGATGTCATGGGCCTTCCAAGGCCTACATCATGATGGAAAGAGCACAACCCCCCTGGGTTTAGGCCTGCGAGGTTTCCCCTGGTGAAACGTCCTCCTCTCTCTCTGATGCAATCCTCTGATCTGTCTTTGCCCCCTGTTGGGGTCTCAACATCCGTCTGGTGGGATTTTATCCCCATGGAGGTCCAAACTAATCATCTCCCCGTGTGTACCTGTCCATCGGGGTACTTGTCCATCGAGTGTGGCCTTGCAACATCAATAGATATGCCCTCCATGGATTCATAAGTCACAAGGATCGTAGCAATGTCAATCACATATAATCATCAAGTTTATTAAACATGTGCATAAAACCCCCTTTACCCGAACAAGTGCTCAGAGACATTATACTAATCTACAAGCCAAGTTTGGAGGAAACGTTGGGACGTCCTATTGGGATAATGCTCATTGGATGTGGGATGTATCCAGGAGAAGTCAAACCTATGCCATGTGAGTGGATGAGGTGGTAAGGGATGTCTGGGCAAGGATTTGAGTGATAGCAGGGAAATGTATGGCTTACCTGTGGGTGCCTCTGAAGAGGGTGAGTTGCACCTGTCATGGATAAAAATGTTTCCAAGCCCATCCATGCCTTTTATCTTTATTCTTATTGTTTTTTTCTTTCAAGAGGCTAGTTAGGGGACACTTCCCTAGCATGGTGACCAATGGTGGCAATGTTACCCACAAGCATTTCACGGAAATGAGAAGGTTGGCTTGTGATGAGACCCCCTTTCTCTTGGCTATGCCACCAAGAGTCACTACCTTGGCGTGGTGACTAGCTGTTGGTAGTTTCACACCACTACATGCCCATTGACATAATAGGTTGGCTCGTGATGAGACCCCCTATCCTCTAACTAGTTCTTGTTTTATTATTTTTATGGGTCCTTTTGTTTCTTGTTGAGAATATTTTCATTTCTTTCTCAGGGATCCCTGGGTGAATCATCTCAAGGTTTCATTCTTTTGGATTTTATATTTTTCCAACTACTTTTACCCTCTGGGCCTTTATCCCCTTCTTCCTAGAAGGTAAGATACAACCCTTAGATATTTGGCCAACCCAATTCCCAGACCAGTGTAATGGGATGTATGAGCGGGAAAAAGATGAAAAGTGGTAAATGTGGTGGGAGAAGATTATGGCCTTTCATGAATCCCCTAGTGGTAACTCAAACCCTATGGGTACCATCTTACTAGGGCATCCTGTCATTCCCCCCAGGTGTGGTCAAGTGGAAAAGCATAAGATCCAAGCACCCGATATAAAAAATAATAATTAAATGCACATATTCAAAGGTTTTGAGGATCAGAGTGACACTTACCATGATACCTTGACTCATTACCTCATGGAGAAAGATCCATTTTTGCTGCAAGACCAGGCCGAGGTGATGGATGTTGTTGTTGTTGACAAAGTCAAGGCACTAAAGAATGAAAGTATGGGCCCTCCAGGGCCATGCTCAAGTCAATCCGGCTCTCTATACTCCATGTCTAGGGCTCGTGGGCCTAGAGATAGGATCTCCTTAGTTATCCCTAGGTTAGGGGATAACAAACCCTACACAAAGCATTAACTTTTGTCGTGGAAAACTGCAGACCCAAAACTGGATAAATCGTGATTGTTGATCATCATAGATCAACAACTAAGATCAAAGGATTGGGGCCCAACACATGGTGAGAAATCTCAAATGCCACATCAGTGCCACGTGTCCAGTAATATGAGTGCCACATTAGAGGGAGTCCACGTCATTACCACGCCAGTGCCATAACAAGCAACACTGTATATGCCATGTGTTGTGCCACATGTCAGAACACATATCGACGCCACGTCATCCAATATACATGTAGAAAAATTCCATGTGGAAGCCACGTCATTTGTAACATCAACATATTGGATCAAAACAATCAAATTCATGTGTATGTATAGAAGAATCATAAAGTTACCATGACCCATGGTGAGAATTCAAAAAATTGACTATGTATCAAGAATGAATCGGTTGGACGGAGATGTCTCGCGGAGCATGGTGAATTATACGAAATTGTCTAAGTATGAGGAATTGGTTGGATGGATGGGGTTACTGATATAAAAAAGTGAAGTATCATGATGTCTCGTAGAGCGCAATGAGATCTAAAAAATTGACTAAGCATCAAGAATGAATCAGTCGAATCAAGATGTCTCGTGGAGCATGATGAATTATAAGAAATTTTCTAAGTATGAGGAATTGGTTGGATGGACAAGCTCGTAAATATAGACAAGTGAATTGGGAAAATTCCTTAGAACTATAGTCAAATGCTTGTAAAAATTTCTTAAGTATGGGTGAAAAATGAATGCAACAGAATGCAAAGGTGTATTTTGGAGGCCGTGGAAGTTTGAATGCAAATGCCTTAGACCTGTAGTGAAATGCTTGAAACTTTTCTAAGTATGGGTGAAAAATAAGTGTGATGGAATGTGAGGGTGTATTTTGGAGGCCACAGATTTATGTATAGAAGAAATGATGAAGTAAACCATCAAGCTGACAGATCAACGACTGAGATTGAATCAGAGTCTAGATTGGATGGTTGTTGAGTCTCAGATTCGCGTCGAGCATTCTGGTGGCCAGCGATAGCATATCTACGGTTGAAGTTTAATATAAGGAATGATCAGATGATGGTTGTGTTTTGTGGTTGCATTGTGTGTTTTGGTGGACAGTGAACAGATCAATGGTCAAGAAAAAATCTAAAGGAATGATCAGACGGTTACAAAGAAATGAGGTTCATGTAGTATATTTTGATAGCCATTGAATGATCCGTATTTTATGAGCAGAACGAAATGAATACAAATTATTAACAGGTGCTTAACACAAAATAACATAGATACAATAAAAGTAGTTTTCTATTCAATAACGAAATAAGCTAAAACTATAAAATGCAGCGGAAACAAGCTTGCTGAAATGGTGGGGCCTTATCTCTGAGAAGAGATGTGACAGCTGCGCGCATTCACAAGAAGAAGATTACAATGAGGCTCTGAAGGAATTTTTACAATAAGCAAGAATTCCAAAAACCCTGGACATCCAAAAACCTAACCCTAGGAAATGAAGCGCCAAAAGTCACATGGGCCCCGTTTGGGTAAGTTAGTACATCAACTTCCTGGGGTCGTAACTTTTGCATATGATCTCTGTTTTAGGTGTGTGATAGCCCATTTGAAAGGTATCATCGAGGAGATTCATTTTGGAGGCTCAATCATGCCTTCTATTATCATTGAGAAGCTCGATCCCGAAAAAAAACCTTCATTTAGGACCTCAAAATGGCCCCGAAAGTTAAAACTGCTAAAAATAGTAAATTGCCAAAATTGTCAAAAAATTGTTTTGAGCTAGTTGGAAAATGTGGTTGGCCACCGATATCCATATGGATAAATCCTCCCTCCTTAGGAATAAATGGTCTCCATTTTGTTGAGGTCCCCCATCAGATGAGGAAATTTCTGCTGAATTTGGCCCCCGGTGAGCCACTTGCCTTGGTGCAGGAGTTGCCCTGCTTTGACGACTCGATAAAGTTGGATCCTTTGTTGTTGAGTGCCCTTGATATGTGTGTCCACAATCTAATAATTGGATTCATGTTTTATGCAGTTAGGGTTGATATATGTTGGTTTTAGTTATTCTGCTACTTCTGAGGTGTCCAATAATGGTGGGAAATAAGGGCAAAGGAGATTCATGTTGCACACTGGGTGCAGGCCAAGGAAAGGAGGATTGTTGAGCTCAAAATAATTATCCCCCACGACCTTAGTGATAGTGTACAGCCCATAACAGAGTGGGCGAAGCTTCTGATGGGGTCCTGTAAGGCATTCTTTCTGCAAGTGCAACCAAACTTTGCCACCCACCTGAAACTTATGTGGCACCCAATGTTGATCATGGCATTGTTTCTACTTGTCATTGGACTTCTGTAGGATATCCTGAACTTGTTGGTGTATGTGTTAGATCCGCTCAATGAACCGGATGTCTTTGTCAGCTTAAGTTGGAGCAGGATATGAGTCAGTCGAGGTGACCGCAAGGGGAAGTGCAACATCTATGGGACCCAATGGTTGGAATCCCACCCACACCTGAAAGGGGTTGTGGTTGGTTGAGCTATGCAGGGCTCGGTTGTAGATATGTTGGACATAGGGAAGGATCTCATCCCATGTGCGAGGGTGATTTGAATTATATAGGTGAAGGATATGCACAATCATTCAATTTACAACCTCGATTTGGCCATCTGTCTAGGGGTGGAAGGCCGTGGATTTGGTGAGCTTGGTGTCCAGCAGTGACCATAGACTCGACCAGAATGTGCTGAGAAATCAACTATCTCGATATGAGACAATGGTTTGTGGGATTCCAAAATGTACCTAGACTCGTTCAAATAAGAGCTTGGCAGTGGCCTCTGCTGTGATGCTCTTCTTGCAAGCAACCAGAATCACCATCTTAGAAAAGTGATCAACAACCACAAATACACAGTCATTTCCCTGCTTGGTGGATGGGAGGCCCAACATGTAGTCCATTAAGATGGATTCCCATGGCCTGTCAGGAGTAGGAAGAGGGGTGTATAGGCCCTGTTTCTTAGTGGTCGATTTGGCAATAGCGCAGGCAGTGCAGGACCTGATATACTTGTTGACCTCTTGTCGAAGTTTCGTCCAATAGAAATGTTTTTGTAGAATCACCACTATCTTTTCGATGCCAAAGTGTCCTACCACATAACTGTAGTGGTCTTCCCAGATCATCTTCACTCGCTCACCTAATGGAACATAGATATGTCCCAAGCGACACAACAACCCATCCTGAAGATGGAAATTATCAACAACTATGTTTGCACCCAACATTTGGTAGGTGGTGGTGAAGTCAAGGTCTGCCTCATAGAGTTGAGGCCATCCATATCTCATGGTTGAAAGATTCTAGCACCATGGTGAGCGTCGCAACTGGAAATCTATTGAGGCAATAAACGACGTGATTCGTGCTTCTTGTTTTATACTTGATGTTGAGGTGGAATTTCTGCAAGTATGTGGACCACTTTTGATGGCAGTCATTCTACAATTTTCCTTGTGTTTGCATGAACTGCAGTGGATTATGATCAGTGTGGATGATTGTCTCCTTCCCAAGAATGTAATGTCTCCACTGGCGGTAGGCTTTCACAATGGAGTACATTTCTTTGTCATAAGTAGGGTACTTACGGACAGTATCTGACAGTGTCTCACTATGATAGGCCACGGGGTGGTTGTGCTGAGTGAAAACGATGCCCACATCATAGTCTGAAGCATCTGTCTCAATCTTAAAGGGATGTTGCAGGTATGGTAGTGAAAGTATTGGGGTTGAGCACAAGCGTTGCTTCAAATCATTGAACGCTTGTTGTTGGGACCGGCCCCGTGAAAATATATCCTTACCACCACCCATGTTTATTTGGTTAAGGGCCCATGGAATATGGGAGAATCCCAACACGAACCTGCGGTAGAAATTAGCAAGGCCCAAGAAGATCTGAAGCTCAGTGAGTGTTATTGGGGATGGCTAGTCACGGATAACTTGGATCTTGTCTAGATCCACATGTATGCCATGTTGATCAATGATGTAGCCTAGGTAATGGACCCTATCCATGCCGAAGGAGAATTTTTCTAAGTTGGCATATAGCTTGTGTTGTCGCAGGGTGTGTAGAACCTGTTGAATATGCTGCAAGTGTTCGGCCCAAGTCTTGATGTAAATTAGAATGTCATATAGATACACCACTACAAAACTATTGATGAATGGTCGCAGGATATCGTCCATCATCCTCATGAAGGTGGCTGGAGCATTTTTCAAACCAAAGGGCATGACCAACCATTCAAAAAGGCCTTTCTTTGACTTGAAGAGGATCTTCCATACATTTGTCTATTCTATTGGGACCTAGCGATAGCCAGACTTCAAATCAATATTACTGAAGTATTTGGCCCCCATGAGTCGATCAAGGAGGTCATCGATTCGGGGAATTGAGTATCGGTTTCTAAATGTTATTTTATTCAGAGCTCGGTAATCAATACAAAGTCACCAAGTTCCATGTTTCTTCTGTACCAACACAATTGGGCTCCCGCAAGGTGATGATATGGGATGGATGTGCCCCTTGTGGAGAAGTTCTTGGATATGTCGCTTGATCTCCTCATTCTCTAATAAAGAGCGGCGATAGACTAGACCATTGGGAAGCGGTGCATCGGGGGTCAGATCGATGGGGTGCTTGACCTGGCAGTGCAGAGGTACCCCTGTAGGTGAGGAGAAGATATCTAAGTATTCATCCATGACCTTATCTAATTGCTTCTGCTATGTGGAGAGGTCAGTCGTAGAGACCCTGGATGTGGTTGTGATCTTTCTCTTATTCTGAGAGTGAATTACAAAGACGACAAACTTCATCATCTGAGAGATGACCTTCATGCATTGCTTAGCAGAGATCAAGGAAATATCACTAGGTGGGACTGCCTTGAGTATCCTGTAGAATTTCCTGTTCAAAGTAATAATAACACTATGAGGCCTAGAATCATATAGAACATGATGTTTCTATAAATAAGGTTGGCCCAAAATAACATCACAAACTTCGAGAGGAGCAACATCACACAATACCTCATCTTTGAAGGGCTTGATCTCGTACGACAGTTGACATCGTTGGCTGATGCGAAGATCACTTCCTTGGCGGAGCCATCCGATGGTGTAGGGTTGTGGGTGCAGTGTTGTTGGCAGGTCCAACCCCTTGAAAACCTCTGTTGAGATGAGGTTCTTCTGGCTACCACCATCAACAAGGAAGTGCAACGGGGTGCCTTTTACCCACATCTGTGAATGGAAGAGGTGCTCTCCTTCTTCTGGCTCGTCTGGTTCACCAGGCTGGAGCTTGGTAGTAGAAACAATGGCACTGGGTTCCGCGTCAATGATCTGTATTCCCCTTTCTAGTTCTGACTCAGAGTCAGAATCCGCATCTGATTCAGAGGCTTTCACTTCGGCCACCAGCGACTGCTTTGAGTGGCAGTCAGCAGTGTTATGCCAGGGGCTCTTATGGAAGTCACACCACTTCCCGATATCTTTCTTTGTCTTTCTGGTGTCCTTCGTTGCTTGTGGCTTGGATTGGTTGTCCTGATACTATCCATCTTTGCTCTATCCTTTGTTTTGTGGGTTGGGGCTGCCCTTTCTTGGCTTTTGTTGTGAGGGATTCCCAAGCCCAAATTGTTGCATCTTTTGTTTGAGCTTCTGCTCAATTTTGACGGCATATTGGTAGGTCACACCCAAGGATGAGATGTTCAGAAATTCCATTTCAGTCTGTATGTATCTATGCAGAGGACTGTGATACTTGAGCACCATATGTCACTCTGAATCTTTGATACCCAGCTTGGTGCGCAAGGTATGGAAGATATTTTTGAAATATGGCACTACTTGGTCTCTTTCTTGCCGCAGTGTGGTCCATTTGGTATACAGGTCGTCATAACTTCTGACATGGTAGTATTGTTCCTTAATAGCATCCCTAAAGGATTCTCAGGTGGTCGTGACTGAAAATAATGATATTTCCTCTGTTTCCTTTTGCTCACAGAAAGTTTCCCACCAATCTTTGACATGGGGAACGGCTTTTAGGAGCGCAAAAGTAATCTTTTCTCTATTCGAAAAGTTATGGACAAAAAAATACCCTTCTAGTAGATTCAACCACTTGTCTACAGCATCTGCGTCTATATGACCTTCAAATATAGGAATATCAAAGTTTATTTGTGCCTTGAAGGGGGTGGCACCTTCGTTTGAAGAAGATGTGTCGCCTGTTGGTAGCCACTGAAGGATTTGCGCGAAACTATCCATCATCGCGTTCCTTTGTTGCGTGAGGGTTTACTCAATCAACAGTTTGAAAGGATCTCTTGTCATGTCATCTTTCTTTTCTTCTACCATGAGAGGTCGCTTGGGCATGCGGGAGATTCTATCCTCAAGAGAAACAATCACGAGACCCGACTCTCTATACTCCAACCTCGTTAGGAACATGCATTAAGACGACAAGGAGCAGACCACTCTCATACCATTGATCCAGATTTTATGAGTAGAATGAAATTAATACAGATTATTAACAGGTTATTAACACAAAATAACATAGATACAGTAAAACTGGTTTTCTATTCAATAACGAAATAATTTGAAACTGTAAAATGCAGCGGAAACAAGCTTGTTGGAATGGTAGCAGCTTATCTCTGAGAAGAGATGTGACGGTTGTGCAAATTCACAAGAAGAAGACTACAATGAGGCTCTGAAGGTATTTTTACAATAAACAAGAATGCCAAAAACCCTAGACATCCAAAAACCTAACCCTGGGAGATGAAGCGCCAAAAGTCATGTGGGCCTCATTTGGGTAAGTTAGTACATCAACTTCCTGGGGTCGTAACTTTTGCATACGATCTCCGTTTTAGGCGTGTGATAGCTTGTTGGAAAGGTATCATCAAGGAGATTCATTTTGGGGAATCAATCATTCCTTAAACTATCAATGAGAAGCTCTATCCCAAAAAAAACTTCATTTAGGCCCTCAAAATGGCCCCGAAAGTTAAAACTGCTAAAAATAGTGAATTGCCAAAATTGTCAGAAAAATGTTTTGAGCCAGTTGGAAAAGGTGGGTGGCCATCGACATCCATATGGATCATTGAATGAGATAAATGATGGAAATTTAATTCAAAGGAATATCCAACAATTGTTGAGTATTGAGTGATATGGAAGTCCTAGTGGTCTTTATATATTAAGAAGAGATCAACGGATGGGAATTGATCAAGAACCAGATCCAACAAATGTTGAGAAATGAGGTTGTTTGCATGCTATATTAGACAAAGAATAATAAAAGATTGATGGTCAAGATCAAATCAAGTTTAGATTGGACGGTTGTTGAGCATTAAGTTTTGTAAAGTGAATAAAGAAAGGATTAATGATAACCCTGTTAATATTATGGTAGCTTCGGGAGGTATGAACCTCTATTGTGGCCTATGACGAGACTAGAATACTCCGAAAGGAAGCAAAGAAATGAAGGAAACCCTAGACAGGTTGTTGGCTGCAGAAATATATTTAATATGAATTTATTAATACCCAGAAGGAGAAGTCGGCCCCAGTTAAACAGCCCAGACTACTATAAATACAGGGCGCCAATTCTCATTATTCACATCTCAGCAATTGCAAAGTGAACTGGATCTGCGCAGGTGCAGTTGCAGCTTGTGCGCAAGTTTTTGGGAAAGTGTTTGCTAGTCTCTAGGTGGGATTATCTGATCAGCTTGGTTTCTATTCTTGCTTGGTGAATTACCCTCTCTTGGCTATTGGATTGCTACAAGGATTCTCTTCTCTGTCAAGGTCAAGGTGCTCGGAGGGTAGCTTCGGCCTGTGGTTGGGTGACGAGGGTATCATCAATGGTAAAATGAGCACAATATTCTATATTATAACACGTTATGGGCCCACACCCCCTTCAATTAGCCTAAAACGCTAGAAGGAAGCATAGCCGCTAGATATTGAGCTCATTGAAGAACTGTCGCTAGGGTTACTAGCAGGAACAGCTTCCAAAAACACTGCAGCTAGGGTTACTAGCAGAAGTAGTTGCAGAAACCCTAAATCTTTGATCTGGAACCTTGTGATGGAGCATCTCACCCAAGAAGAAGATATTCAGATGCGCCCTAACTCAGCGCACCTCTTGGCTCTCTCAGAAAATAGAAATGACGAAGTTGAAGTTTTGGATCAAAGCATGACCAGTTACCAATCAACCGAAGACATGTGTGAAATAATCAATCTTTCACATTACTCATCACTTACCGGGATGATTGAAGATGATATGTGGATAATCGATAGTGGAGCTTCCAGGCACATGACGGGAGATCAAGCCAGACTCTCAAATCTAAATGAGAGAAAGACATCGTACAAAGTGGAGCTTGGAGACAAAATCACTTACCCAGTTGAAGGATTTGGACAAGCCTCCGTCAAATTGGAATCAGGTGTTCATGTTAACTTAAGAAATGTTTTATATGTACTTGGTTTAGAAAATAATCTTGTATCGATATCATGTTTAGAAGACAAAGGAAACAGAATAGCCTTCATGGATGGAAAGGTGTTATCATGGCATAAGAATTCCAGCATAGAGGATGCTAGGATTATTGGAAGTCATGAAGGAAATCTATATAGACTACTAGAACAAAATGAAGAAGCTTTGGTACATGATGAAGTCAACCCTAATGAGCTTTGGCATAGAAGGTACACTCATACCAATTACCAAGCATTACTTTTCCTCAGAAAAATGGTTGAAGGAATACCAGAATTGAAATCTACACATGAAGGAATTTGCAAAGGATGTGCCCTTGGGAAGAATATCAAGAAACCATTCCCAAGCAGCAACAATAGATCCAAGGAAATCCTAGATCTAATACACTCATATGTTTGCAGTCCAATTCCAGTCAGATCTCTAGGAGGATCTCTTTACTACGTAATCTTCAT
>SNQJ01S0250549.1:0-12861 GCA_010110895.2 Picea sitchensis
ATCTCATTAATTAAGTTCTTCCAAACGTTCAATAGTATGAAAGGCATAATGGGATAAACAAAATTGGAACAAGAAGCAATGTATCAAATGAAGATAAATATTACTTCCTTTCCAATAGAAGAAATGACATTTAATTTGTCTGTGTTACAAAACTACTTAGAAATTATAAACAAATTATCAAAATACAGGTTTTATTTTACTCACAATAAAATAGAGGAAAGATTGTACCTCAATAATTGTTTTGAAACTTACTGCAGTGGAAGCTGTAACAAATTCCAACACTTATAACACTGATAAATTGATATGAAGAAAATATTTTATGGAAACAAAGAAAACCTGAAACAGGAAAAACATGAACTTAAGAAATGAAAACTAGGAATCTCTTCCTTTCTGTAATTGAAAATTTTATTGAAAAGCTTCAATATGCTTCCAACCAAAATTCCCCCTTTACATTGAATTCTCGCAAGCCTTTATACAAAATGATCACAACAAAAATGGTTTTCGATCCTATTTTTATGGATTTACAACTGTGATATGAATTGTGATTTCTTGAAATAGATTGATTGGATACAACAATTCGTGTATCTCTTCAACTGCTAATGTGAATCATCACTGTTTCTGTTAGTTTGGATGCTCCAACTCAAACCCTTGACAATTACAAGACACATCAACCATTGGATTACCTTAATATGCCATTGCGACCATCGGATGATGCTTTAATTTGTTATCGCCATTATTAATTAATCCCACATTTATCATGGAATTTGTTGTTCTTGGATTTATATAGAATAAGACTTTGTACTCAATTTGAAAACAAATGAAGAAGCTATGGAACCTTGTGAATTGTGTAACTTTTTAGAAGTGGGTCTACCTCTACCAGGTCATCCTTCTTTGAATACATGGAAACAATTAGTTATCTCTGAAAATGCACGCTGACAAGTATACTTTCGAGACCCGATATCTAATATGAGTCGTCCATCGAAGAATCTAGAAGATAATCCACATTGTCCATTGGAGTGGTCAATTCAGAGTCATAATTAAGTTAAAGACTATGATGAGGAAGGTCCAACAATTAATATCAACCTTTGATTTAGAGCCATAATCGATGTATGATATGGACCATTGATCGATCATCATCTAGGACATGTGGCAGCTCGATATATGTATGTACTAGTTTTGAAGTGGCATCCAGGTGTGACATGTGTCACCCGGTGGTTGGTATTATTGACGTGGAATCATGGCAAGGGAGGACTCCAATATCGAATCAAAATCATTATTTGGAGGAGTCTTTGGAGTGATCAAGACCATCCATTAGAGTGACCAAATATGTGGGACATCGAAATTGTGACTCCACGGTTAAATCTCCACCGTCTATCGGAGTATCCCGAAAGTGAAAGAGAACCGTCAATCGAAGGTACATTGTTAGAGATGTCAAAGACTATAGGAACCAAAGATTAAATATCAACCATCCATCATATGTGATAAAAATGAATGAGAGCCATCGATCTCATATGCACAAACTAAAATTGGCTAAGGCCTTGACAACGTTAGTCTGGACACATGTCCACTCATTTTTTATGTACTATGCTCTATCATCAACATATTTCACGTGTACATGTGGAAATTACTGATTGGCCTTGGTAATTATTTGTTAGAACACATACACGTCATATGGATACAAATCTTCGAGGCCCGAGAATAAATCTAGACTGCTGATCAATCTCTTTTGACACTAGTCTGTGATCAAATCTATGTCATCCATCAGAGTACCCAATTTGGAGCTGTGAGTGGATGAGGAACTTTGAAACTATGATTCTGAGATCAAATATGGACCGTTGATCAATCATGTGCCTAATAGAGTTGCGAATGAATCAACACCATCCATCGGTGAGCGTATTTCAGAGTGGTTGAGAGGTTAAGGACTCCGATGAGGAATTCCGAAAAGAAACAGGAATTGTCAATCTGCGCGTGAATAATCCAGGCTGTTGATATTGGGTGTGTGATTTTCTCTGATAAGGGATTCTGAAATCTATTTGATCCATTGATTTGGAGCTGAAATATAGGTTGACGATCGGATTGTAGGAGAAATTGAGTAACCTACAAGCGACATACACGAAACTAAAAATTAAATAAAGCATACAAATAAAATCAATCCTAAACTCTATTTGACACTAAATTGTTTCTAAGGTTTATTCAAATAAAAGCTAAAATTTTGAATTTTAATTTATGTTACAATAGGAACCATCAAAGGAAAGAATGGATAACTTTCAAACCTTCCACATGGGATCAATGTTTTGTGGGCCCCTGTTGAAGTCCCTTGGTTTGTTTCTATATTTTATGGTGCAATAGTCCTGTAGTGACATGGCTACCTAAAAACCCTCACCAAGAGCCTAATAATACTCCTAGTAATCATAAAGGTTTCACACTGTCCTTACTGCCCTTGATTTATTATTTGTTTCTCCCCCAGGAAATTAGGAAAAAGAGGTCTAGGAATCACTTTATTGGTGGTCCTAGTGCCAACGTGTGTGATAATGTTTTTGTTTTCTTCCTTATGCATGATTCCCATTATTCCCATTGGAACCCCTTGCACCATTGTTACTAATGCATGGTTCATCCATCCTACTTTATTTCTCCTTGTATTCTTCATACATTACCTGAAATACAAGTCTTCTAGGCATGTTAATCTTCTACAGGAATCAAACAATATATACTAGAACTTCAAGAATCTACTGGATCTAGAATCCATCTACCAATCACCGAATTTCCACACCTAAATGCATCACTACTATGCACCTGCACTTTTTAAAACATCTTACCATGCTACTAAATATTTGACCTGCACTCAGGTCTGCAATTTCCTTTTAAATCTTGGTGCACTCACCATCATCTATGCTTTCCCATATAAGCAATCTCATTCCAAAATTCATATATAGAAAAATTAATCACCCAGAAATGAATGCTCTGCCCCAGAGAGAGTCATTCCCCATTCACATGACAATTTGGTATAAAATGGAATTCGATCCTCAAACTAGAGCATACACAGTTCTTTAAACCTGCACATAATGATGAATTACCATGCCATTTCTCCAGAACAACACCCTTCACTTTATAGTTTGATTCAACACTTGGATATTTAGAGGTCGACTGCTCATACAGTGCGATCAGACCCTGAAATAGGTCTCATTCTTAAAAGGAAATGAATCTTTTGACCACGCTTCATAAATGAATTCTCAAAGTCAACTTTGCACGAACAAAACAAACCACCCATACTCAAACTCGATTCACCTTCAACGCACCTTCAATGGAGGCTACACAATTTAGTTGTATAAGATTACACCAGATTCATGCCTCTTGTGATTTAACACATATTTGAACTCTATAAATTGACCACGCCTTGGTCATGGTTCATTTTGTTGGGTATTACTATGCTTTTCCCACAGAAGTTAATTCAATTTCTGGTTGTCCATTCAGAGTGCCACCATAATTTCAAAACAGAAGAATAGTTTGCTTTCAATGAAACTACCATTCAATGACTTCATAACATTCTCCATAAGAATATCAACTCCAACGATGAACACAATGTCTCCAACGCAATTCCATTGCAACCATTAATCCTTAAATAAACTGGAACCTTCATGGATTCTATCGAGTTCCTTTCCAATTAGATTTCATCATTCTCGTTTACTTATTCTCATAGAAAGTCGTTCACATAGATCTGAGTTGTCTTTCTATCAAGATGCTAAATTAGCACACTAACTACCATATTTACTAGACATCAAATGTATTCACACATAACCAAACACACAAAGTCACACATAGTAAAAAGTGAACCTTATCTTCCATTAACAAAGAACTGTACATGCATAATTGAACCCTCATCTATCTTTTTGTGGTCAATCTACTCTTCTAGTCCCTGCATGCTACCCATCGGCTTACCATTATATCCTCTTCCCCCAAATTTACCATTATATCCTTTCCAAAATAGAGTTTTTTTAGCTCTTTCAATAGACTTCCTAATAACCAACAACTAATTCCTAAAATAACGCAACCATTTCTATTTTTAAGAAAATTAACTTATGACTCATTCAAACAAACCCTATCTTCTTGCAATTCCACTAGAACTCTCTATCTCGAGTCATCCCCCCATTTTAGGGATCTGTCACATAACTTTATGTTTATATTGACACCTATACTAGCAAATAAAAAAACTTTTTACATGAAAGATTACAATGTCATTTTGCAATAAGCCCTCCTTGGGTGAATGTCTAGACCGAAAGGTCCAACTAGACTTTTAGCACTTGATCATGAGAGCTAATGATCCTGCATCAGTTACCCCTATGGTTTTGGTTCACCTGAGTGTTGTTAATTAACTGATTTAGGAGTTGTGCCAACTATTTCTACCCATTGGCTAAACCTTCTAGAATCTGCATGGCCCTGTCCTCATTATTGGTGTCCCCCATGTCTCCCTCTTGTGCTTCCTCTAGTTTATCCACTTCTTCTTTTTCTAAGTGAAAAATGTTTTATGCCCCTCACTGTCGTCTAATTTTGTAGGTGATATATCCCCCATCTCCTTGCCCCATGAAATAATAAACCCCCTCAGGCTGGAAGGATTGAAACTCTGATTACCACTGTAAAATCCCTACTATTTTTTTTGGATTTTTCCTTTGTTTATAAATGTAGTTTTTTTGTCAAAATTTTTTCAAACATAGTCAAACCCATTGTTACCCCTTTTATCTACCTACTATAAATCTATTTCTAATAAAAATACTTTGTCAAACACTTGCCTATAAACCTCAAACTCGTTGTAAGGCTGGGTCTAATTCCTCAATCAACAACAATAACACCAAAACCTGGGTCTGATTCCTCAATCAACAACAATAACACCAAAACCGGGTCTGATTCCTCAAATTATTGCTAACCTATTACATAGATTGACCACCAGTGAGATCCATGGTGACTTTCCAAGGAATAATATGACTCCTACAACATACAAATTGACCCAACCAATGGAACTTAACTCCCCTTCAATAAATTCGACCCTTACAACCACATATTTAGTCCCTGTCCCAAATAATTCATCATCAACAATAGAAGGTTTTGTTCTCGAGGAACATACAACCTCTATTCAATATAAATCGACTCCTCCTCTACAAAACTAGCCCCAATAGTGGTAAGTCTCGCCCAACCAAGAGAAATACGACTCACAATGAGAGGAAACTCACCCATCAATGAGTTTGAGCTCTCTACAACAAGTGTTTAACCTCTCTACTCAGAAAGTTAGCCCAACACATAAGAAATCACCCCCCTAGCTAACAATTTGACCCAACAAGAGAAACTTATCCCCCAAGTTAAGAAAACGCTTCCCACAACACCAAAAACACAACCACCTAACTCTACTTTCCTCCTTCAAGAAAAATTGATCCTTATGAATGAAAACTCAAATGACAAAGATGAAATACCCAACCACACTGAAGAAAAATGAATAAATGTAAATGATCCCTTCTCTATGATGGGCTAGGGTGGATAGTTTCACCACCAAACCCAATCCCAATCTCCTTCTCTAGGGTTTTTCGTCCCAAGAACCAAAGCCACAAGTGATCTCTCAAATTGGTTTTTAGAAAATAACAATGCTTAATGAGAGAGGATTCCCTCATTCTCCTTTTATTACTTCGTTGACCCTTTTCCATCCCTTTTACCCTTTTAATAAAGCAAAGTGACTTTATTAACTTGAAATCACTTAAAATACCTTTTTACCTAATCACTCAATGTCACCCTTTAAAAATGTTATTTTCCCACTCCGATGACACTAAATAATTAATTAATTTCCTTTTTCTTCATTGACTATAGCCTACAAGAATCGCTTAGGCGATTACTTCGAGCTCCTGGAGCTATTATTTGGAAAGGGACATTATATTCTCAACATTTTTTTATGCTTTTAATGCATCTCATGTGAGGTTCTCCCTCACTCCTCCTTGTTGTCCATATACAACATTTAAGGGTGAAGGTGGAAAATATCCAAAGCAAGTTTCAAAAGGTGACTTACCAATAGAAGTGTGGACTACTTTATTATAAGAGTGTTTTATATAGATCATATTTTCATCCAAGGTCTTCGGATGCTTCTGATTGTAATCCCTCAAAAGCTACACCAAAGCCCTTTTGACTACCTATGTCTTCCCATCTGTTTGTGGATGGAATGTTGTAGACCTCTTCAACTTAGTGTCCATCTTCTCCCACAATCTAGTCTAAAATGCACTAAGAAATTTGGCATCCATGTCTTAGATGATGCTCCTTGGTATCCCAAAGTGCACCTAGACCTGTTCAAATAAATTGTTTGTTTCTTCCTTTATGTTGATGGTATTTTTACAAGGCATGATAATGCACATTTTGCTGAACCTTTCAACTACCACAAATAAATAGTCATGTCCCTTATGCTTGGTTGGTAAAAATCCCACAAAATCCATGGAAATTATTTCCCAAGGTCGAGTGGGTACAAGTAAGGGATGGTATAGACCTTGCTTCCTGTTGTTGGCCTTGTTGGTACAACAAAGTATACATCCTCTAATATATCGTGCTACATCTTCTTGCATTATGGGCCAATACACATACCTCTATAAGTTGGCTACTATCTTCCCAACACCAAAATGTTCTGCCACCTTCGAGTTGTGAGCTGCTCGGATGAGATCCAATTGTTCACCTTTAGGAACATAGAGCTTGTCGAGCTTGTATATTAAACCATTATGGAAATGATAGCCAGCCTTTTCGTCACCTTCTTCTATACGAATTTGGCCATGTCGCCACTGAAACACCTCCTTGAAGTCCTCATATTTTGTGTATGCCTCTTTGTATGCATCATGGGTAAAAAGATCCACGTGCATCATAGTTCCCAAAGATGTAATATTGGATGTGGGTGGGCGTGAAAGCATGTATACAAAGTTATTTGTGCTACCCTTCTTATACTTGATGACTAGATGAAATTGTTGTAAAAACCCAATTCACTTGTAATGTCTGGTTTTTTGCAGCTTACTCTAGGCCTACAAATATTGTAGTGGTTGGTGATTTGTGTGGATGATGGTATCCTTTCCCATTAGATTTCCAATTCTTAACCCCATGAAATGTGTTGATGTTTATGTTGATGTTTGAACAACACCAAGAAGACATTCTTCCATATATATATAGTTATTTATTATCTAAGGGACACATCCTTTCATGGATGGTCACCATATGTTCTATATATATATGGAACAATCATAATTGTAATAATATTCACATATACAATATCATCTCTTATGAAAAATCAAGATGGTAGCAGAGTGAGACCAGGCTTAACTCCCTCAAAGGAGGGCCCAGGAAAATAAGATATATAACTTGGTATGGTCCCTCTTTAGAGGGAGTGATGAGGTACATATGCATTGCGGGGTAGTGGATGTCCTGGGGATATGTTGTAGCTATTTGAGAGCTACCCACAGGACTTAGATGCATTAGTTGTGAAGTTTTAGGGGTGCATGTGATGAGGTACAAATGCATTGCAGGGTAGTGGATATCCTGGGAACATGTTATATCTATTTGAGAGCTACCCACATGCCTTGGATGCATTGGATGTGAAGTCACAGGGATGCACATGATGAGGTACATATGCATCGTGAGGTAGTGGATGTCATGGTGACATGTTGAAGCTATTTGAGAGCTACCCACAGGCCTTGGATGCAGTGGTTGTGAATTCATGTTGTACTATGGATATCCGATGAGCTCATGTAGCAACAAAGAATACATCCCTAGTTAAGAGGGAGTGTTTAATGTTTGTATACTTTAGAGACAAGCCTTGGCATAATGAAGAATGTCTCCCTCATTGAGAGGGAGTGTTTATGTTTGAACAACATCGGGAAGACATTCTTCCATATATGTGTGTGTGTGTGTGTAGTTATTTATTATCCAAGGGACGCATCCTTTCATGCATGGTCACCATATGTTCTATATATATGAAGCACTCATCATTGTAATAATATTTACATACACAATATCATCTCTTCTGAAAAATCAACAAAACATTCTAGAATGATAGCATACCGACCTTCCTCCTTGCATCAAAATGACTCCCATGGAATACCCACTTGTATTTGTCTCCACTTCGAAGGGTTTCTACAAGTTTGGTAGCACGAGTGTTGATGCTTGAATGATCTTTCTTTTTAGCTCATCAAAGGATTTGTGATGATTCTTCCCCCATTATAAACTCTTACAACTGGTTGTTATGGCATGGGGTGGTGCACCTACCGATGAAAATGAAGTTATGAACTTCCACAAGTATTGTGTTGCCCCAAAAAAACTACTAAATTTAGTGAAATTTGTAGGAATTGGAGATTTCATGATGGCCTCCATCTTTTCAGGATCTATCTTGAGCTCCCCTCCATCGATCACATGCCCCAAAAACACCAAATATTTCTAAGAAAACTCACATTTCTTGAGATTGACCAACAACTGATGCTTTTTCATAGTATTTAACACCTACATAAGATGTGACATGTGCTTCTCCTAGGTAGCGCTATAAATCAATATATCATCCAAATAGACAATAACAAATGAATGTAGATAAGGGCATAAAACATGATTCATTAGTCTCACAAATGTAGTTGCCACATTGTATAAACCAAATGACATAACCAACCATTCATACAAAAATGGCCTTGTCTTGAACTCAATCTTCCAGATATCTTCTTCTTTGACTCATACCTAGTGATATCTTGATTTCAAATCTAGCTTAGTGAAGTACTTGACATGTTACAGCTGGTTCAACAGATCATCGATCCTTGGAAGAGGGTATTGATTCTTGAGTGTAATCTTATTCAATGCCCTATAATCGATACACATTCTCCAAGTCCCATCCTTCTTGGGTATAATTATGATGGGTGACACACAAGGTGAGTTACTTGGTCAAAACAAACCCTGCTCCCACATCTCCTACAACTGATTCTTCACTTCATTCACTTCTAGAATAGATTTTCTATACAATCCAATATTCGACAATGGGGAGTATAAAAAAAATTGTATTTCATGCTCCACGTCCCTCTTGGGTGGTATCCCTTTAGGCTCCTTGAATACTCCTCTGTATTCATGTAGCAAATCCTCCAATTGATGTTTCTGTTCTTTAGTAAACCCCTCCAAGGATGCCTTCACTCTCATTGACTCATCATTAGAACGGTTTTCTCTTAAGAAAAACAAAACATATTTCTTGCTAGAACAAATCAACTTCTTGTCTTGGTTGGCACTTACTAGTGAGATCTTTGACTTTCCTTTATGCACGTTGATGATGTAGGATTTCCCATCCTTGATCAATCGGTACGGGTTGGCTCTCCGCATGAAGATTGCATCCCTCATATGCATGTAAGGGATTCCAAACACTACTCCACATACATCAAGAGGTTCTACGTCCAATTCCACATCATCAATAAAATTAACACTTATAGAAAATTTAATCTTACATTGTTTCGTTACCTTTATCTTTGAATCCTTCTTTACCCAACATAATGGATAGGGGCTAGGATGATTATGAACCTCCAATCCAAGCTTGATGAATAGATCTTCTGCTATGATATTATCCTGTGAACCAGAGTCAGATAGAGAATATATCTTAGTCTTCTTGACATGAATCTTGATGTGGAAGAGCTTGGTCATCTCCTTCTCTTCCTGGTGATGAAGGCTAATCAGATTCACCTCCTTCTGCATAGATGTTTAAACAAAATTTCCATCCACTTCCAAGTTACTTTCAACTTGATTTCTTAATTTTGTGGCTAAAAGGTTCTTTTTCTTTTTGTCCTTCTTACGGTTCTTCAGGTTCAACTGTAGATGCAGATTCCAACATTTTTCCTCGATGTGGCCATCAATGTTGCAATGATTGCAATGGTTGTTGGATCTTTCCAATGATGTGTAGTGGATGTTTTCTTCTTATATTTTATCCCTGTCCACTTCTTCTTCCCCTCCTTAGAAGCTTCTTGGTACTCTTTCTGCTTCAAACCACTTGGCTTCCCCTTATTTTGGATGATTCTTTCTAGGTATCATGCCTGTACACATGCCTCATCCATTATCCTTGGATTGAAGAGCATCACCTGTTTTCATAGATGATTGTGTAAACCCCCAAGATACTTGAGGAGTACATCTAGGTTCTTGGGAGAGATACCCAACATGATGGCCATCTTTCTGAACTCAGTGGTGTACTCCTATACACTCTGCCCCTAACTATGTCTGAAGTAGTGCCACTGGATCCATTGGTCCCGTACATACCTGATAGGGTAGAGTTGGGACTTGGTGAGGGTTTTGAAGTCCTCCAACCTAGTTACTGGTGGATAACCCTATAACTTAAGTGTTTCCTTATAGATTTCCCACCAGGTTAAATCATGGCCCTCTAACTTCAATCTAACAAATCAAATCTTCTTCTCTTGATCTATATGGTGAACACTAAAATAAACTTCTAGTTTTTACAACCAATGATTAGTTTTAATGCATCGATCTCAGCTTGGTATGGATTTATGTCCACTTTCCCTTCCATAATGAATAGGGACTGTGAAGGATTCACAACACTCAAACTCGAAAATATTTCTCAAATTATTTTCGTGACTCATTTCCCGTGTCTTCCCGATCTCCCGATTTCCCCTCCTATCTAATTTATGAGTTAGGGCCTCCATTGTCTCTGAACAGTCTAAGATTTCTTACTAGAGCCACCATGAGGAGGTTCATATTACAATTGATGTCAATGACTTGTGCTTCCAACCTCTCAAATATCTCTTATGATGGATCTTAAGGGTTTTTATGAACATACTTGTTCACCATGGATAGGGTTTCAATGACTTCTCTTTAAGCTGATTCCTGGATCTTGCACCTTCTCACAAATACCCAAAATAAAAACTTTCTCTAATACCAATATGATCTGTAAAATGTCGTGGATATTCCACTGGAATAGTTCGTCACAAAATATCTGATAAATAAAAATGAAATCTACACTATGAAGGTTAAATTCCTTTAGATTCGAGGACATTTAATTACTAATTTTATGCTTATGCACGAAATAGATAAAATTCGGAAAATAGAGAACAATAAAGTACAATCACAAATCATCCACAAGATAGCATAAATATTTTCTCTGGTAAACCCTTACGGGAGAAAACCTAGCTAGAAGGTGAGGCTACTCTGCTCTCTTTTCTCTGGTATGGAAATAATGCAAGTACAAAGGAGAAGGAACTCTCTATGGAGTTACCTGGAACCTGTGGTCTGTTAGGATGCTACAAAACATTAACCCCCTTTGTTATTCTCTCTAATTTACCACTCCTAGTTGTTCTGCTCGACTATGGAACAAATTAGAATACCATAGAATGGAACCCCTTCTCTTCCTAGTGGCTCGGTATTTAACATAGCTTGATATCCATCTAGGGATATGTTTTTGACTTCCTCAACCCTCAATTGTGGTAGGGGTTTGAACCTTCTAGAATATTCTTGAAATTAATCACATGGATAGCCACAAGTGCATGAGTAATGGGGGCTGACGTTGCATCATCTCGTACCATGGTGGTCAACATGATAGGTCAACTTGTGAGAGGCATAACTTTTGCATATGAACTCTAATTGATGCACAATTTGCACCATTGGAAATGTCTCGGAGTGTAGAACACTGTCAAGGGGGTGTGCACAAGTTCTAGACACCAAAACGCCAAAACACATTGTTTAATGCCTCAAAACGGATCTGAAAGGTTCCAGACCCCACTTTTTCAAACTGGGACCTACCACTAAAATGACCTTGCAAGTTGATTCCTCCAATTTTTTCCACTCTGAAATCATCAAGATAGATGAAAAATAACATAATGATCCAATCCAAATCACATCTAGTTAATTCTTCATAGAAAGTTGCTTCATTAACTATCACTGATCAATCAAGTCCGTGTTGGTCACTAGCTAACTTCTTGTGAGTTGTGGTTATTTTGTGGAATTGGAATCACCTAATATTTATGCACAATTTACAAAATCAGTTAGATTTGCACTTACAAATAGGTAAATTTTATAGATCAATCTATTAACAAATTAGGTTCAAACTCACAAGAATATGTAAACTTAAGAGCTAGTTTATTGAAAATTATTCCCTTCATAGCCAAAAGATGACTAAAAGTCGTTTTCAGTGAAACCTTGGAGATCAAATAAAATCTTAATCAAATAGTGTGGTCTAGATTAAGGTTTATAGGTCATAAACAAGGTCCATGTGATTCATTGTTGACTTCCACAAAAAGTTATTCATATTTACTTTTTCTAAACAAATGGAAGAAATAATGTATCAAACCTTTTTTTTTGAGAGATAAAGAAAATGCAATAAGATAAGATATTTTAGTATTACTTAAAGATTAAATTGGTGAAGACAATGTAATCGTAACCTTGAGTTAGATATCATGCCGCCTTTTTTCAAGTGAAGTTCAACAATGATACTGCATTTTCTGATATACTTCTCCTATGCACTTTCGCTCTTCTTACTATAAGAAATGTTTTATTTCCCAAATAAAATCAGATTAAACCCTACTTGCAGGGGGGAAATGATCAATTTGGTATGGATCGTTGATGCCCTATTTTAGAGTGCGCTTATGATAGAAAAGTATTGAAGGCATTCAACAAACTTTATGGCGTGCGTGCACTTTATTATGACTTAATGTACATTTATGATAGATTATTATGTATTTAGTTGAGATGGGCGTTATGCATGGTAATGACCTTACATTTCTTTATATTGTCTTCCATTGGAGAGCATATGGTACACTTACATTGTATTGTATATTTTACAAGATTATTGGGATTGGAGACTTTGACTTAGGGTTTGGAGCAATATTTGTCTCCTTG
>SNQJ01S0250550.1:0-12861 GCA_010110895.2 Picea sitchensis
GTATAAGAGCATCCTGATAATATTGTTGTGTTAGATGAGTGGGAGGTAATTCTATATCATTTAAATGAACTGTGGAATCTTCCTCAATGTCGTCAATTTCCTCAACTTCTTCCACTGCATTATTTTGAAAAGGAGGAAAAACCCTCTAATATTCTTGATTTATCCTTTGTCTTGGAAAAATTTGAGGAACGTTGTTAGGCCTTCTGAACTGATTGGGATTTTTGTATCCTCCTTCCTGAGTAGGCCTGCTAGGTTGTTTTGTTTCCATCTTCATCCTAGCCATTTTAGATGTCAATGTTTTCAACATTTTGGCCATTTCATCCATCTTGGAGTCAGATGTTGTATGATAAGAAGAAGGAAGTTCTTCTCTTTGTTTTTTCTTGTCTTTGTCACCCCTTGATTTCAATTTCTCTGCTGCCACTATATTGGATTCTACTTCAATGGTTGCTTCCTACATCAAACTCAGAGTAACAAAACTTCTTTCTCTCAACAAAAGAGAAAACTCAGCATCAAAGG
Organism: Picea sitchensis; assembly: GCA_010110895.2. Taxonomy (NCBI): domain Eukaryota; kingdom Viridiplantae; phylum Streptophyta; class Pinopsida; order Pinales; family Pinaceae; genus Picea; species Picea sitchensis. The sequence continues at coordinate 517 of SNQJ01S0250550.1, forward strand.
CATTGGAAAAAGTAATTTTAGTTGATGTTTCTGTGGGTTTGATTTCATCTGGAATTTTACTATACATTTTATTAAATCTTTTGGTAAAATCAGAGACATATTCTCTTTGTTTTCTTTTCAAAGCACCAAACTCAGTGATATAAAACAAGTAATCTTTCTTATCTCCCCAGTGTCTCAAAAAGGTATCATCTAGTGCATCAATATCAACAATGGAATTAGGAGGTAGACTTCTAAACCATTTCCTTGCTTATCCATCTAAACTTTGCACAAAAAGTATCGTCCAAACATATGCATGCTCCACATTAAAATTATCTGCAAAAATGTAGAAAGAGTTTAAGTGTTGTTCAACAATGACTTCCCCCTCTCCATTGAATCTTGGAAAATACTTCATATAATCATTAGGTGGGAAGGCATACCGTACTTGTGGTAAATTTAATGGCGCATATCTCGCTACAACAATTGCATCCATCCTATTTACAACCATATTTATCACAATGGGTGCTTGAATTGTAGGAATAGGAAAAACTTGTGATGTAGAAAGAAAAATAGTTCCTTGGGGAGAACAACTTAGTTGGGCTGATATGAATTTTTGATCTTCAACTAATGAAATCAGAGGTTTCCTTTCTGAACAAGGATAGGATGAAGGTCCCAGAAACAAAGGATTTTCAAAGGAACAATAATGTGGTTTAACCTCTTCGGAAGAACTAGATTGGGGTGTTGATGATAAACGTGTATCAGGTTCAATTTTAATATCTTTGGGAAAATCCCTCAAAGCTTCGGCTATGGATAAGGTATTTGGTTTCTCTTCTTCAATGAGCTCAACAAATATTTTCCATTGGTCTAAATTCAATTTAGAGATAGTTGAAAGAAATGATACAACTGAAGGTTGAACAATAGACCTTGTTTCAATTTGAGGTACAATTTCTTCAATTAGAGGCATATTAACAGGTTCAAAAGACTGTCCTCTAGCACTTGTAGAAGAAGATTTATCTTTTGAAGAAGAGGACCGTCTTGAAGTATTTTTAGATTTTCTCAATAACTTTTTAGGATCAGACACAGTTGGAACAAGCTTAGGATCTGTGTTTTTTCTGGTCACTTGTTTCTTTGTGGATGATGATAAAGGTTGAGGAGTTTTAAGTCCTTTACGTTCTCTTTTAGGAGCCAAAATTACTGCAGAGGAGTCACCAGGTGAAAAATACACAGTCTCATGTAAATGTCCAAATTCTTGTCCACCATCAAGATTTAGATATGATCTTTGTCGTTCTCCCATGTAAAATGTCTTTGTTCCTTCATCCCCGATAATGGTGCCAAAATATGGAAGTCCCTAAAGTTGCACTTGATTGTTAGAGAGAAATCCAGGGCATCATCAAGTTATTGTAATGGTATTTTTATAAAGGTTTTTTGAATAGGATTTAGAAATGGTTGAAAGTTGGCTCAAGGATACAATAGATATATAAGGCTCAATGTAAAAAGGCAAATAAACATCTCACTGGATTATTAAATGATAGACACTTTGATAAATCAAATGGTAAAAGTAATTAAAGAAAATAATATATACGAGTATTCAATTTGTCCACTCACACATGGATTTCTCATTCCCAAATATCATTAAGAAATAAGAACATGGTACTTGAAAGAAATCTTAGATATGAAAAAATTAAACAACAAAATCTTCACTGTGTTACTCACAACCAAGATATCATATGCTTTGCAACAGATAAAATACATTCAAGGAATAAAAATAAGCAGATAATAACATGAAAATAATTTCTGACCATCAAAATGCCTTTTCCATTTAGTGCCAATATGAAAATATTGTCTTTGCCTCACAGAGGAGTCTTTACAAAAAATAGCCCTTGATTCCCCAACTAATCGACCCCCCTTCAGTCCTTATAATGTTTATTTAAAACACAAAAATATTCCTGAAGATCCTAATTTTCAGATTACAATTTAAGATAGGATAATATCAACTGACTATTTCCTAGGAGAGAAATGTTCATATGAACACTTCTAATGCCTATAATGTAGTCTTCTTAACAACTGCTTCGAATATAGACTAGATGACAGTTTGATGAAACTTTACAAATCCCACAAAAAGAGGAATAGTATGTTACTGAGTTGGTTCACCTGCGATAAAAAAAAGTTCTATTTGAACGAAATATTGTTAACCAAAACACTCAGCCTCAATATCTTGGTAATAGCCTCGAGCAATTCAAAAACCATGGCAGACTTTCCTTGGGCTTTCATTGTATAATAATTGCAGAAGTTGTGGTGTCCCTTTGTTTTAGTTTAGTTGTCAACACCACATTATGCCAATACAGTCTTATATTTGATTCTCTTACCTCCTTTAGCATGACCTTTTTCTCTTTCCTCTTCCTTTTGAATTCCTATATCTTTTCCTATTGTTTTGCATTCCATTAATCTACAAATGACTTTTCTTTCTTCAGCTTCCTAATAATACCATGCAACTCTTTTACCTTGTATTTCTCTTTTCTTTCTTCCACCATGAACTCTAGATGTTCTTCTACTGGAGCAAGTAGGTTCAAATCTATGGAGGCTCAGGGTTTCCTTAATTTAATTTCATATTTTTAGGACAACCCAGTGCTAAGATCCTCTTCTTCAGTGCTTTCTGATTCTATGGTTTCTGGAACATCCTGTAGTTGGTTTGTTTCTGGAAAGGAATCATTTTTCTCATCATTTATTACATATGTGCCTTTGAGTGTAGATTCAGTGACTGAAACTGACCTTGTGGTGTCCCTAGTTACAGGCCTCCTTGAACACTGTGCAATTTGTTTTCCTTTCTCATGTTTTTCCTTTGTTCTTCAGATTTCTCCTTTAACCCTTGTGAAGAAGATGCAAGGTTTGTTTTTTTATCTTCCTTCATAGTGTCTTTTGAATTGTCTTCGATGATAATAAGGTTTTCCTTCTTGATAGAAGGATGAAACATAGCCTTTGAATTCAACCTAAACTTGTTTGCAACCCTCGTAGTAGTTCTTTTAGGGTATTTATATACCGGTTTCTTCTTCTTGCTTATTTTCTTACCCTTTGCAACCTTTTTTCCAGGAGACTGTTTCTTCTGCTTGGTTGGAGTTTGGATTGGGCTTGTAGTATAGTCTTAAGGTTCATCAGGTTCCTCCTTGATGTCTGGATCGGTTTGGACATTAATCTCTTTATCAATTTTAAGTTTTTTTCCTCGACCTATAGTGACCTTCTCGTTAGGTTTACCTCTGGGAAAATATTCAATTGCTTGGCGTGTCTGTAACTTCCTCTTACTAGCACGAGTCATCCTGGTTGTAGGGGAGCTTTCTTTCACCAAAACAATAGTGGCTTGAGAGGCTTTTTAAACTTTTCCAGGTTTTTTTTCCTTAGCAGTTTTGGACTTAGGTTCCTATTGTTTAATGACTGAACTAACCAGTCCCAAGACCTTTGAACCTCACTTAAAGCAAAGTTTACCAATGTTTTAATCAACCCTTGATGAAAAACACTTTTCTTTGTTGTTGTAAGATGTGTTTGAATTCTCTTAGAAATATTAAATAGGATTTTCAATAAGAAATAAGGCAGATTGAGAGGATAGTCACCATTCACATGATTAATAATCTAATATGATAAAGGTGAACTAGAGAAAAATGGCCTTCGCAGGTGATGTGCCTATGAATGATCAACATGACGGTGTGCCATTCTGTTCTCACCCAACTGTGTGGGATGCCTTGGCTCCAATTGGGGTTTTACCTTTCTGGAATCAAAAATTGATTAACAAACTCCATTACTAATGTTTCTTTCTTCCACCATCTCTCTCTGTATACTGGTAACTTGCATACTTTTTCCATGGAATGCTTTGTCACGTGCATGAGGAGTTTACCCACCACGGTTTCAAAGCCATCGAAATTATGTGCAAAGATCATGGAAATATGGTCATCATGACCCTGAAATGTTGAGAAGAAATCAAACAAGCGTGCATATTTAAACTTATGTGCCATTTGAGGAAAAGCTTCAAGTAAGTATGTCCCTTCTGGCTCTAACCTGGTTATCTGCCCACTCTTCTTTGGTGCCATGAAACTGATAAAATTCCATGGAAGATTTATGAGAATATCTAGGTTTCGATCACTAGCTTTTGAGGATTGTCGAAGTTTGAGAGTTATCTGTTTACCTGCAGAGCATGCATGGAGTAATAGACATACTAAAAATAGACGGATTATGACTTCATACATGGGGAATAATAATCGGGCATTGTGATTTGATATCAAGGTGGCCAGTACAACCTGATCATTCGAGTTAGTTGTCATCATTGAAAAACACGACCTGATATAGATCATACACAAATGTGTAAATCCTCTGGCAATAATTTCGGGTGTTAAAACACGATATCGGGAATGTGGCGCATGAAGAACTATAATTACTCCTGGCGCTCATCATTGAAAAACACGACCTAATATAGATCATACACATATATGTAAATCCTCTGACAATGATTTCATGCGTTAAAACACGATCTCGAGAATGTGGCGCATGCAGAACTATAATTACTCCTGGCATTGCAAGAATAGTGCTATTATTGTAGCGCCCTTTCCACTTTGATAAATTTGAAAATTTAAACGAGGGAAAAGGACAAGTGATGTGTTGGAAAAAAAATTATATCATATCCTAACTTTTAAATACTTAAAAACATTTAAAATGTGTGTAAAAGAGTGAAAACGGGCTTTCAAGATAAGGAAGGGAAGAAACAAAGTTTAACAAAAATCACAAAAAGGGGTAAAACAGGGATTAAGGATGTCCAACAGTAAAAAACAAAGTTAAGGACTAACAGAACCGATTTCCACTACTTAGTTTTATGATCATGCCTAGGTTGTTGTTCTGTTTTGCGGTTTGTTTATGTTGCGTCTACGTTTTTTATGATTTTTTGTTTCCTTTGGGCACTGACTCGTCCAGTGATGGAATTCAATTTCTTAGTTACCTCAGACTTTGAGGTTTTATCCACCAACATGATTTCTTTCGAAGCTTCAGAATCATCTCCCCTTGAGTGTTGTGGTTTCCAACCAATGTATATTTCATTGTATCTTTGACAATTGTTTTTGGTAGTTGCAACCATTGACCAAATTTGAAATGATGGTCTTAATATTAGTTGAAATGTTGGTCTCATTGGTCTTAATTTGAGTTGGGAAGGACATACAATTATCCAACAAAATGAAAATTATAAAATATAAAATAATTCACAAATAATTTTTTTATTAAAAAAAAATCAAAAAATATCATCCTTCCAAATATTTATAATTTAAAAAAGTTAAACAATGTGAATCCCATTCACCATTCACCATAAAATTTAAAAATAATTCACAATATAAAATAATTCACAATTAAACTTTTTATTAAACAAAAAAAAATCATCCTTCCAAATCTTTATATAAAAAATTAAACAATGTGAATCTCATTCACCAAATTTTATTAGTGGTGAATATCAATAATTAAATTAAATTAAATTAACTTTTGTCAAAAAAAAATAATTAAAAAATATCAATGATAATTTATAAATTCTTAGGAAAAAGATAAATCAAAGTTGTAAATCTACCTAGGTCAAAAGTTGGAGGTATTTTCTCTTCCCCTCATGGAATCGTAAAAAAGTGATCCATACAATCGTAAAAAGGTGATCCATACAGTGAGAAAATATGTCTCAGTGTTGTCATGGTAACTGTAACAATTTAGTTGGTTGATCACAACCTCGTCAATACTAGATAGGTAAACGAGTTGAACTTATCTAATAGAGACCCTTCAATTTTTGGGAAAGTCTCATATTTATACAATTAAACATAAATAGATTGATAATATTGATATCAATTTTGACTTTAAAAATTATTATTGCTTTTAGGATTTGATAATTTTTTCATTACTTAATCTATATATATATAGGAAATAAGTTATTAACCCCAAAATTGAGTAATTTCTTCTTGCTGCCCCTTGAAATATATGATCAACCCTAACTTGGAGTAATTTTCTCTTGCTCCTACTTTGATTACACCGATGATGAATGAATTTCGTTGGAAGCACGAAGATGTTGTTCTTAAGTCAGGGTAACTTGTTCTACCTTACATAAAACTGTATTTGACCTTTTGGTTAATTAAATATTACTGAAACTTCTCCAATACATTATAAGGAAATATGTATGTTACATTTAAAATGCATCTTATATTTATATTAATTTCATAGCATAAAAATTAGTAACAAATACATAAATCACCTGTAACATCAAAGCGTCGGAAGAACCATATGCCCTTTACTCCCAAAAACATATAGTTGAAATTTTTTTAGGTACTAAAGGCTGCTCAATAGATCTGTCATATGATCCCTTGTTGAGCTCTAAGTTCAAGATTCTTCAAATTGTTTCACTGTTGTTTTATGATAGCCACTAAATCTGATTTTCTTTCCTTGGAAATCTGCTTTTAACTTTGTGATTGCATGGTCTTTTAAGGGTGCTCTTGCAAGTGTTTTGGTGACCAAAGTTAGCACATGCATAAACCTTAAAACAAATGATACCCTCTTAGATATTTAACTACTTTACAATTGATAATAACTAAGCACACATGAAAAATGAACTCATGGGTTTTTGGTCAACATGACCTTGGATAACCCTCCCCCCCCCTCCTTGGGAAAACCAGTTTGGATATAGATGTATATACAAAGATCTCAAAACAAACTGCTCCAAAGAGAAAATATAACAATGGAGCCTGATACAATAACAATCCTTATCAGATTGCTTTGGAGTTTCTGAATAATGGTGCCCCTTTTGGACTTGTGCGCCCTTCCTTCTTTGTGCCTGATAGAAGATGTTTTCACCCTTGAAGTTCCCTTTGCTTGATGGATGGATCCTTGCACCCTCTCTCGCAGATGAAGCACTTCTCCAAGACCCAACTCACACCACAAACACATAACTCCTCAAGTGCGCTCCAACAAGTGTGCCCTCAATAAATGCGACCCTCTCATGCTAGCTTGCGCCCCTCACCAAATAGGTGCACCCTCTACTAGCTCATGCTCCAACAATGAAGAAAACCCAAGCTAGATGCGCCCTAGCCTCTCACCAAGACGCCTCCTCAAGATTTTCCCTCTCAACAATGGCTTCCCTTTCTCAATGGTGCACCTACCTTTTGCTCTCCTTCACTCTACAACTCAAGTGAACAATATGAGCCTTTATTTTCCCTATGCACCCCCTTTAGCCATCCAAGGCCAAACATAAAAGATCAGTGGATAAGATTAACTCTCTCCAAAGTCTAATCCATGGGTGAAATTTCATCTCATAAATCTCACTTGGAAACCCATTTTCCTCAAGTTTCCATAGTTTGCTTGATGTCTATTAATTCACCCACATTGTGAATTAATAGTCACTTTATGACTTAAGTGACAAATTTCACTTTATGACTTAAGTGACTAAGTCAAAGTGAAATTAGATCATAAAGTAAAGGTACAAGGGTCGAACATTTCCCTCTTGTGTTTAGAGACTCACAAACACAAGGGGACCACTTCCCAAGGTACACAAAACTCAACACTCCCTCTTACAAAGGAAAGTGTTTCTCACCAAGCCCATCTTGTCTCTAAAATAGACATGCTTTCCCCTTGACAAGGCCTTGGTGAGAATGTATGCCACCTACTCATCAGTCGGAATATACTTAAGCTGAAATGCCCCACTCTAAACCCAGTCTCTGATGAAATGATACTTGATCTCAATGTGCTTCAACCTGTCATGAAACACTAGATTCTCAGAGAGTTTGATAAAATTATGATTATCACAATAAATGACTATTGGAGACATTTCCTGACCAAATAAACCAACCAACAATTTACAAAGCCAAATGGCCTCGCAACTGGCCTGACTAGTTGCCATGTACTCTGCCTCGACCGAACTCAAAGCTATTGACTTATGTTTCCGGCTAAACCAGGAAACAACTCCTGACCCCAACCCAAAAAAACACCCTGAGGTGCTCATCCTATCAGTGGTGCATCCTGCCCAGTCTGAGTCTATGTAGCCAACCAAACTCACCCCATCTCCTTTGACATAGTCCAACCCAAAATCCATTGATCCTGCAATATACCCCAGAACATGCTTTGCCCCAATCCAGTGAACACTCCTCGGCTCCACCATGTACTGGATGAGAATTTTCACGGAAAAATAAATATCTAGTGTAGTGTTGACCATATACATCAAGGACCCGATCAATTGCATGTATCTTGTAGAATCCACCAACCCAGAATTTGAAGCACTAAGCTTCTTCCAGTTGACGACCATAGGTTTAGACATGGGCCTGCAGTCCTCCATATGAAATCTGCTCAAGGCTTCATACTTCCCCTACCCTAGAAAGATATGACCCTCCTGCCAAACCTCCATGCTTAAGAAATAGTGCATCAACCCGATGTTCGTCGTCTCAAACTCTGATGCAAGACTCAAATTGCACTCAACTATGAGATTCTCCACTCTCGTGATGAATAAATCATCCACATACAATATGAGAATGAGCATATCCTCGCCTCGAATGATATAGTAGAGGTTAGGATCTGCCTCACTCTTCGCAAACCCCGTCTGAAGCAAATAAGCATCTATCTGTGAATACCAAGCTCTTGGAGCTTGCTTAAGACCATAAAGTGCCTTTCTTAGAAGGCACACATGAGAATCTCTCTCCAACACCTCAAACCCATGTGTCTGCTCTATGTACACCTCCTCAATAAATCCATTTAGAAAAGCGGTCTTTACATCCATCTGATTGTATCCTCCAACCCATCTTTGCTGCTATGACAATAATTCTCCGGATAGAAGTGTATGTCACAATTGGTGTGAACGTCTCATCATAGTTGACTCCCTCTATCTAAGAGAATCCTCTCACCACAAATCGAGCCTTGTGTTTCTCTATGCCGCCATTTGAAACATACTTGGTCTTGTACAACCATATGGAAGTCACAACTGACTTCTCGTCAAGCCTCGACACCACCTCCCATACATAATTGTGCATGATGGAGGCATACCCCTCCATCATGGCCTCTCGCCAAAACTATTGGTCAAATTCCTGCACAAAATTCATGAGTTCTGCATCTGTGATGCTCGTCACCATAGCCAAGTAGGACCCAAGTATCTCTAGCACTCTGCTCTCTCCGAACAACCTCTAGGGATCTCCAACATTCTCCTTGGATTCCTTTAGGATCTCCTGAAACCATCTCGGTTTCCTCTTCCCTGAAGTAACCAAATAAGAAGTGATATCTCCACTCCCAAGAGTCTAATCCTTAGATCTCATCCCAACACTCTGAGATCATGGAGCCTTTGTACCCTCTAGCTAAATACTCTACAATTGTGATCCTCAAGCCATATAAGGTGACCCAGTCACCCCTGAAACTAGTGTACTCAACATCTGAAGTTGTGTCCCCTCTTATGCATCACTCTGAATCTACGATACCTCCTCAACTCTATCTCTCAACTCGAGAGACCTCCTGAAATCTGACATCTCTGCTCTCCACCACTTTCTGTTGTGATGGAATGTAGATCTGGTAGGCCTTCGATACCTCTGAATATCCAACTAAGATCCCCTTCTGCATTGTGGGATCTAGCTTTGTCCTCTTCTCAGAAGGGACATGAGAGTATGTCAAGCATCCAAAAATGTGAATATGCTCAACATCGGGCCTCCTCCCAATGAAGGCCTCCTCATGAGTCTTCCTCCCCAAAACTCTATGGGGACTCCTGTTCTGCAAATATACTGCAACAACACTAGCCTCAACCCATAAGTATAAAGGAAGTGCCTGATCATGCAATATCGATCTCGCTGCACCTGTAATGGCCCTATTCTTTCTCTCTGCAACCCCATTCTACTAGGGGTTGTAAGGAACAATCAAGTTATTTCTGATCCCTGCCTGGGAACAAAAGTCTACAAACTCTGTGGAGGTATACTCACCTCCATTGTTTGACCGTAAGACCTTGATCTTATTTCCTGTGTGGTTCTCCACAAGAGATTTAAACTCTTAGAACCTCGTGAAGACCTCACTCTTGGCCTTTAGGAAATAGATCCAGGTCTTCCTGGAGTGGTCATCTATGAAAGTGAGATAATAATGACAATCACTGAAGGACACTCGTGACATAGGCCCACACACATCTGTGTGAATCAAATCTAGTATCCCAACTAATCTGCTATCACTGCTAGAAAAAACAGTCTTGGTAAACATACCAAGTGCACAACCTATACACACATCTTGATGCTCTATGATGAACTGTGGAACTCCTGTCACAATATTTCTTAGTGCTCCAAGAGTTTCATGATGTAGATGAGCCATCCTCCGATCCCATATCTTACACAACTGACTGTTTTTGTCGATACTCGTTTCCAATGCATGCAATGGATGGAAAAATAATCTATACAGTTTTCCATCCCTCACTCCAATCACCTTCCCAGAGATGATATTAGACCCCTTAGAGTGTATGAGGATCTCTGTCCCTCTGAAGGACACCTCAAGACCCCTATCTTGTAGGGTGGAAACTGAGATAAGATTCTTCTTCATCCCAGGGACAAACAACACATCCCTGAACGATATGGGTGGCATAGTATCCCTTTGAAATGTCACTGTGCCACAACCAACAACCCTGAAAATGGTGTCATCTCCAAGTGCAATATCCATCTTGATCTCAGTATCTCTTATATTAGTGAAGTGCTCTCTCACACCCGTTAGATGGATCAAATCTCCACTATCTATATACCAGGTGTTGGATGGTGTCTCAACTGACGCACAACAAACAATGAAGGCACACTCCCTCTCAAACAGGGCAATGAACTCCTCCTCATCTGTTGTAGCTACTGTATTGTTGAGGAAAATATATGAAATGATATTACTCAAGCATTTTCAGAGTCTGCTTGGCTAAATAAAAATAGACGGGAATGTCACCCTATGTTTATAGCCATAAAAAATAACATCCTAAATCACAAGTATTGATTACAAGTGCTTAGGCTAGTCTTTTTTATAAGTAAAAGCTTGCTGGAAATTCACTGTTTATATGATTTTATGAATATAACAATTGTTGAAATAAATGTAGAGACAGAAGTAAAGACACCAAGATGATAATCAAGACAGATGAGACATAAAACAATCCTTTATTTTATTCCAATTCACCAAAGAGTCATTCTTTTTTCAAAAATTCATGTAGAAATTTCGGACACTTAGACATCCCCGATGGAACATACAAAAGGACCTCTAATAGAAAATAAAAAGTTGAACTCTAAAACCTGGATCAACTTGCCACAGATTGTTTCCCACTCGACTCTGCACAATAGCCTTTGTCATTCATGAAAACTAATTCACAAATAGACAAGTCTACACAGACTATCAAAGATAGATCAACACCTCTGAAAAAAAAGTGTTTGAATGATGTAATTCAGCCCTGAATCTTGTTGTCTACAATAAGACCCTGCTATCATAAAAAAAAATAGGCTTGTGATGAATTAAAGAATGAATGAAAACTGAACTATCTCAACATAAACTCAAAGAGCAAATCTAATTAGTATGTTTCTCCTTCTATCTTCTTCTTGTTCCTCCCTTTCCTTTTTCTTTTAAGCCAATTAGAATTGGTTGAAGTAGTTGAACTACCTCATTAGTTAAGTTAACTAAAAACTCAACCAAATTTTTAGTTAGGAGGAAAAGTAATAAATCATAATAAGGGTTATAATTAAATAATAACTAGTAGGTGGGACCCCTTGTGACTCCCATTTATCTCTTAACAATAATAACATAACTAGTTAATTAAACAAGAACATTTCTTCCTATGACTCCCATCATCACATGCATGTTTGACAATTTATCACATTGATATTTGACAAAATTTTCAAAAATGCATTACTCATATATCCAAAACAAAGCATGTTGCCCAAAACTTCTTAAGTCAACTGTCATCAACAATAAATAAAATAAAACTCAAAATGCATACTTTCCACTCTGAGATGCAATCTTTCCTTGATTGTTGATGTCACCCTTTGATTTCCCTGAATTTGCCTTTGGTTGCGCTGAGCCTTTAGGCCTAATCTCGTTGATCACATGAGAACAATCATCCCTCAAGTGCATCCGAGAAGATACAAATTTATCAGAGGCATTGGAGGGTGAGGAAGGGGCAACAATGGATTTTCCTTTGTCAGGGGCATGGCGGGCCTCGGTTTTCAACGTTTTTCTAGCATGAGAGGACTGAACTGGTGAGTGGACAGGTGCAGCTTGGAAAATCTGGTTAATAGGCAGGGGAGAAGGTAAGGACAAATTGGGTCAGCCACAATGTTGGGAGATTTTTGGGTGGACGATATCTTTCCATCCGTCATTTTCAGGAACCTTGGGTTGCAATGAGACATG
>SNQJ01S0250552.1:0-12861 GCA_010110895.2 Picea sitchensis
ATGATCATTCTTATTTTCTTGATCAATGTGGGTCTCAGAAAACTCATCTACCATTTCCAGAGACTGCTTGATCTGTTCATCATCTTCAAATACTTTTCAGTTTTGAACATTGTTTGGAATCGAAAGTCTATGTCTCATCTCAATATGATACTTCAACTTCAAAATAGTAGGTGGTAGGAAAGTTGTAGCATATTTGGCTAAAGAGTCATCTTGTTGATTTTTCATTCTAGGAATAAAGTGGATGTTAAAAGACCAAAAGAAATTCTCTATGAGATCCTAGGCACAATTTCTGTACGACCTCAATCTTGGATGCTTAGCTTTGTATTATTGTTTTATTTGTTTTACAATTAGCTATTCACACACATTGTTTGTATAATCAATATCCCATTGTAATCTATAAGAAAAAATAATATAATACTCATCACCTGGTGCCACAAATAAAAATTCAGTTGCTACACCATCTCAAGATGAAGCACCATCAAAGAACATTTTCCACATTCCGTCTCTAAAATTTATATTTTTCTTTGAAACTTCTATTTTTTTGTTTTCTTCTTCTATTCATTCTTAGAAATCATCATCTATGGATAATATACAATTTCCTAGATATTGATAAACAACATAGACTAGATAGTTATTAGGGTTTTTGGGGTCACTTACAATATAATCCAATCTAGTTTCTTTGTACAATCGAGTAAACTGTCCACCAAAAATTGGAATCGTAGCATATGTCATGTCTAGCTGGATCGATCCTCCTAGATTAGCACCCAAAGATCTGGACAAAAACATGTCATGCTTGGAAGTAATGTCAAAAACAACCACATCCATAAGAATACTTTTCATAGGAACCTGAGCAAGATTTACGACTAAATGTTTAATCATACCCAGACACTTAACCTTTCTAGAATCAAAAGAGTATAGATATTGATAAGGTCTGGTAATTTGAAACCCCAATTTCTCCATGATAATATTAGGCATTAAGTTATGTAAAGCTCCTGATTCTAACAAGAAATTGTGTAGTAAATGATCGTGCACAACCAGTGTAATATAGAAAGGAGAAAAAAAATCTTTACTATTTTCAATGTGTGGTCCAAACATGATTGTAGGCTTCTCATCCTGCAAATTAATAACATCAGCTTGACATTCAGCATCAGAATTTATTTCTTTTGCGATTTTCTTTTTATAGATCTGATTTCTAGCAAGTTCAATGAGAGGCATTGGAATTTTAATTTTATTTAGCTTGTTTTCTAGATTGAAAGTCCCAATTGATTTTTCAACTTCGCTAGTCTGAACTTTGACTTCCTTATTTTTTGGATTTTTCGTTTGTATTGCTTTCGTTTCAACTTGCTTTATTTGTGCAACTTGTTTTTTAGTTGATGATTTGTAATTGTTGCCTCATTCACTTTGTTTCGAGATAAGACCTTTTTTGGTGGAGTATTTATAGAACTTTTTTATCTTGGCCTCAAATCATATTTATGTTGGAGCTTAACCATTATTGAATCAACGAGACCTTTGTATGTAGAGTCTCCCAAATTGTTGATATTTTCATCATCATTAAATAGAGATTCCAGATCCAAGGATTTCTCATAATCATGTTTGGTTAGGTGAGGATCATGATCATCATCACTGAGGTTGTTTAGATCTTCATCTAATTCGTCATAATATTGCACCTCATCTCCCTGTATGAGATTCTCAATTTTAAAAGGAGCTTGAATATTTTGATCCTCATTTTTTATTTTCCTTTGTTGTATCTGAGGATTTATGTTAGGATTTCTCTTGAATTGATTTCTAACATATGGATCAGGTTTGGATTTTTTCATTTCCATCTTGGAAATTTTATTTGATAAATCTTTAATATTTTTTTCCATATCATCCATTTTTTCCTCTGAAGAAATTTTTCCATATCCAAAGGGTCTTGCATGTTCTTTAAAATGCCTGGGTATTCTTGTTCCCATATCCACTTTAGTTTTCAACTTTATGGATGGCATCATATTGGATTCAATCTTTATAGAATCATCTTGCATCCCTGCTAAAGTAGTCATTTTCTTTCTCTCAAAAGTAGAGATAAATCAGAATCAAAAGCCCCTACAAAAGTGACTTTTGTAGCTGGTTGAGATAATTCTAGGATTAATTCATATGTTTTATTTCTCAAGGCTCTCAATTCGGTTAAGTAATATAGATGATCTTTTTTCTCACCCCATTGTCTTAAGAAGGAAGTTTCTAGATCATTAGATGATGGTATAGAGTCCACTGGAAGTCCTCTAAACCAAGTTATTACCTGTCCTTCAAAAGTTTGTACTAACAGTCTCATGTAAACATCTTCATGCTCAATACCAAGGATATTGGAGAATTGATAAAAAAAGACTATATGTTATGTTGTTGTCAAATCCCCTTCACCTGTGAATTTAGGGAGGCTCTTCATGTAATTTTCAGGCAAATCATTTAGGATATCAAGAAGAACTAAGGGACTGTATCTACCAGTGACCTTGGCAAATATCCTTGGGGGTTGAACCGGTATATTTTCTTGGCCACCATCCCCTCCACCTTCGGCACCTCCAACACTAGCACCTCCAACACCGGCCATTGAAAGTCTAGGGGAAAATATACGAGGACTAAACAAGATATTATCAAAAACTTCAAAAGACTGATCTAATAAACTTTTGTTTGGTCAAACTATCCACTGACCATTAGTTGGAAGTGGAAAAATCCCCTAGTGAATCTGCAACCTCCTTGGAAATCTCAGGATCATCTTGGTCTTTTCCATCATACACTATTTTTTTCCTTTTAGTGACAACTCGATATTTTTTTCTAAAATTCTCTCTTTACAATAGATTTTAGTTTCTTGTTGAAAAATAAACTTGAGGGAGGCATTTCTTCAGGAAATATAGGAGTAAGACTATTTACATGAACGAGCTCTTAACTAGGAGTTCCAAAACTGGTCGGTAAAGGGGTTAATGAGGGAATATGAGAGATAATTGTTGTGGATATTTCTGGACTTGTTGCTCTTGGAGATCCAATAGAAGTAATTGGTGTTGAATGAGAAATTTGTTTTCCCTAATTTATGTAATCCTCAAACTAGGTTAATATTTGTTGATCGTTCATACCTAACAATGATGTTTTTATCTCTTTAAATAACCCATCTGAACTCTTCAAAACTTCTTTAGTTTTGTCTTTAGTAGATAAACATGGATGAGATTCTATAGATTTAGCTTCATGTGAAGATGGCATGGGCCTTGAATATCCTTGTAAAATATTAGGCAAGTTGTTTTGGCTATGCTTTTGGAAGCTGAGGAAACCAGCCTGTTGGTTGGGAGGTAGAGTCAGGAATTTATTTTGAACTTCTTCATAGGATCTAGCTCCCCTGAAAATCTCATCATAAGGAGAATATTCATGGATGTATATTTTCATGTTGTATTGATCCAAATGGTTCTCTACAACTTTATCTGGATCTTGTATTTTGAATTCAATGTCAACTAGTTTGACATCTTCCAGGGTTGCAGCCTCGACTTTGGTATGACCAAAATCTAACAATGTAAACATACCAACCTGAATGGGAAACGTTGGCCATACCTTTTTCTGATCCGCTTTCAATTCCTTTGTGATCCCTCCTACTATTGTTTGGTATGTCACTTCTCTACACACTATCTTGTCAGGTAAGAATCATGGAAGGGCATGAGGAGGAACAAAAAAATGAACACTCTAATGTAATAGAAGTTCTCCTCAATGTACAAGTATGCAAATGTGCCTAATTTTCTCATAATCTTATTTGAAATCATGGGTGGTGGGTGGCCATAGATAGCTATATGAATAGGTACCTCTAGGTTGCAATAGATTTCATAAAAGAAATATTTGGAATTTTCTTCCCATAGTTTGGAGTGGTAGAAATGTATTGGCTCAGAACTAGCTGAGGTCCAACTCCAATTCATCAAGGGGAAAGGGGTCATGAAGAAAATGGCATCCATGATATATGCAGACATGTAAAAAGGAGCAGGTTGCCCTTTTTATTTCAATGAATGGTACTCAACAATTTCCTTAGATAGGTTATCATATATCATTGTAGCCCAATTGAAACAATAGTCGTTGGCTACTTCATTCATTATAGCTACCCACTCAAATGAGAAATTTGTAGGGTTATTTTTCCCGAATAAATGACAGAGCATCATGAATATATATAAGATCTAAAAATCTAAGGACGTCGTGGAATACATACCATGAGCATTGGTTTTGAATTTGTTTGGATGTCGCACCAGGACTTGATTATATCATGACCACTTATTCCATATTGAGTGCATTCTTTTATTTCTAAATCCAGGAGAAATGTTGCATTGTAAGTATATATGGGTGTAGAAGAAATTTTATACATTACTTGTAGGTTCTTCAGTCGAAAAGAGCAAACAAAGGTGTTTTGGTGGATGATATCACTTATAGTTTGAATGTCGATGTGGTCCAGAGCCCAACTTATCATATCATTGTAGGGTAAAATCTTCGGTCGCACAACAATCTTGTTCAATTCTGACTATGCTACCAATCTAAGCTTGGCTGAGAAGGACTCATCGTCTTCCTCAGTAGAATCGTCTAGACGTGATCCACCTTCTCTAAAACATTATCCATTTTTGGGAGGGGGTAGTTATATTTAAGAGAAGACCGATTTAGGTTCCTAAAATCAACACATAGTATTATTTATGTTTTCTTATTCCTAATAGGGACGAAATTATCCACACATTTAGAGTATCTGAGGGGAACAATGATTTTTTCTTCAAGGCATTTTTTGACATCCTTTTCTATTACTGATAGAAGAAATGAGTTTATATGTCTAAGATTTTTCTTAAAAGGATTAATACCATGTTTTAAGGGAATGTTGTTCTCAATAATAGAAGTATCATAGGTTGTTAAATCTTTGTAAGACCATGCAAAAACATTTTTAACTCAACATATTTACTCTTTATTTGATTCAGAAGATATTTAGATATTTTGACCATCTTGGGATTTCCTTCGTTACAATCTTCAACTTCTTCATATTGAGGACACAAAGTAGACTTTAAAGGTATATCATCCTAGTAAAACAACCTTTCTAGAGGGATACGACCTCTGGTAATTTGATTGTTTTTAAGTAATAGCATTTGGTGATTTGCAATTTTATCTTGGAACTTTTCTAGGTTTTCTCCTTCTTGCATAATCCAGGTAGGATCATTCTTATTTTCTTGATCAATGTGGGTCTTAGAAAACTCATCTACCATTTCCAGAAACTGCTTGATTTGTTCATCATCTTCAAATACTTTCCAGTTTTGAACATTGTTTGGAATTTAAAGACTATGTCTCATCTCGATATGATACTTCAACTTCAAAATAGTAGGTGGTACAAAAGTTGTACAATATTTGGCTAAAGAGTCATCTTGATGATTTTTCATTCTAGGAATAAAGTGGATGTTAGAAGACCAAAAGAAATTATCTATGAGATCCCCTGCACAATTTTTGTATGACCTCAATCTTGGATGCTTAGCTTTGTATTATTGTTTTATTTGTTTTACAATTAACTCAACATCACAATAAACTATTTTTAGTTTTCTTCCATCTTCTAATCCTAAAACTAAATCTTCATATTCACACACATTATTTGAATAATCAATATCCCATTGTAATCTATAAGAAAAGGGAATATAATACTCATCACCTAGTGCCACAAATAAAAATACAGCTTCTGCTCCATCGCCAGATGAAGCACCATCAATGAACATTTTCCACATTCCGTCTCTAAAATTTATATTTTTATTTGAAACTTCTATTTTTTTATTTTATTATTCTATACATTCTTCGAAATCATCATCTATGGATAATGTACAATTTCCTAGATATTGATCAACAACATAGATTGGATAGTTATTAGGGTTTTGGGGGTCACTTACAATATAAACCAATCTAGTTTCTTTGTACAGTCGAGTAAATTGTCCACCAAAAATTGGAATTATAGAATATGTCATGTCTAGCTGGATCGATCCTCCTAGATTAGCACCCAAAGTTCTAGATAAAAACATGTCATACTTGGAATTAACGTCAACAAAAACCACATCTATAAGAATAATTTTCACAGGAACCTGAGCAATATTTATGACTAAATATTTAATCATACCCAGACACTTAACCTTTCTAGAATCAAAAGAGTATATATCTCGATAAGGTCTGGTAATTTGAAGCCCCAATTTCTCCATGTTAATCTCAGGCATTAAGTTATGTGAAGCTCCCGAGTCTAACATGAAATTGTGTAGTAAATGATCGTGCACAACCAGTGTAATATAGAAAGGAGAAACAAAATCTTTACTATTTTCAATGTGTGGTCCAAACATGATATAGGTTTCTCATCCTACAAATTAATAACATCAAATTGACATTCATCATCCGAACAATTTATTGCTTTTGCAATTTTCTTTTTATAGATCGGATTTCTAGCAAGTTCAATGAGAGGCATTGGAATTTTAATTTTATTTAGCTTGTTTTCTAGATTGAAAGTCCTAATTGATTTTTCAACTTCCCTAGTCTGAACTTCGACTTCTTTATTTTTTGGATTCTTAGTCTATACTACTTTCGTTTCAACTTTCTTTATTCATGGAGCTTGTGTTTCAGTTGATGATTTGTAATTGTTTCCTCATTCGCTTTGTTTCGAGATAAGATCTGTTTTGGTGGAGTATTTATAGAACTTTTTTATCTTGGCCTCAAATCATATTTATGTTGGAGCTCGACCATTATTGAATACACGAGACCTTTGTATGTAGAGTCTCCCAAATTGTTGATATTTTCATCATCATTAAATAGAGATTCTAGATCCAAGAATTTCTCATAATCTTGTTTGGTTAGGTGAGGATCGTGATAATCATCACTGAGGTTGTTTAGATCTTCATCTAATTCGTCATAATATTGCACCTAATCTCCCTATATGAGATTCTCAGTTTTAAAAGGAGCTTGAATATTTTGATCCTCATTTTTTATTTGCCTTTGTTATATCTGAGGATTTATGTTAGGATTTCTCCTAAATTGATTTCTAACATATGGATCAGGTTTGGATTTTTCCATTTCCATCCTGGAAATTTTATTTGATAAATTTATAATAAGTTTTTCCATCTCATCCATTTTTTCCTCTAATTCTTTTTTCCAGATCCAAAGGGTCCTGCATGTTATTTAAAATGCCTGGGTTTTCTTGTTCCCATCTCAACGTTAGTTTTCAAATTTATGGATTCCATCATATTGGATTCAATCTCTATAGCATCATCTTGCATCCTTGCTGAAGTAGTGGATTTCTTTCTCTCAAAAGTAGAGATAAATCAGAATCAAAATCCCCTAGAAAAGTGACTTTGCAGCTGGTTGAGAATGTTTAACTTTAGCCGGGATCTTGTGATAAAGTTTATTGAATCTTTGAATAAATTCTAGGACTGATTCATATGTTTTCTTTCTCAAGGCTCCGAATTTGGTTAAGTAATATATATGATCTTTTTTCTCACCCAATAGCCTTAAGAAGGAAGTTTCTAGATCATTATATGATGGTATAGAGTCGACTGGAATTCCTCTAAACCAAGTTATTACATGTCCTTCAAAATTTTGTACTAGCAGTCTCATCTAAACATCTTCATGCTCAATATCAAGGATATCAGAGAATTGATCAAAAAAGACTATGTGCTATGTTGTTGTCAAATCCCCTTCACCCATGAATTTAGGGAGGCTCTTCATGTAATTTCCAGGTAAATCATGTAGGATAGCAGGAAGAACTAAGGGAGTGTATCTAGAAGTGACCTTGGAAAATATACTTGGGGGTTGAACCGGTATATTCTCTTTGCCACCATCCCCTCCACCTTCGGCACCTCCAACACCGTCCATTGAAAGTCTAGGGGACCAAATTCGAGGACTAAACATGAGATTATAAAAACTTCAAAAGAGTGATCTAATAAACTTTTGTTTGGTCAAACTATCCACTGACCATTGGTTGGCAGTGAAAAAATCCCCTAGTCAATCTGCAACCTCCTTGGAAAACTTAGGATCATCTTGGTCTTTTCCATCATACACTAATTTTTTCCTTTTAGTGACAACTCCATCTTTTTTCTGATATTTTCTCTTTACAATAGCTTTTAGTTTCTTGTTGAAAAATAAACTTGAGGGAGGAATTTCTTTAGGCAATATAGGAGTAAGACCATTTACATGAATGAGCTCTTAACTAGGAGTTCCAAAACTGGTTGCTAAAGGGGTTAATGAGGGAATATGAGAGATAATTGATGTGGATCTTTCTAGACTTGTTGTGCTTGGGGATCCAATAGAAATAATTGGTGCTGAATGAGAAAAAACTTGTCCCTAATTCATGAAAGACTCAAACTAGGTTAATATTTGTTGATCATTCATACCTAACAGTGACATTTTTATCTCTTTAAATAACCTGTCTAAACTCTTCTAAACTTCTTCAGTTTTATATTTAGTATGAAAACGTGGCTAAGATTCTATAGATTTATCTTCCTATGAATATGGCATGGGCCTTGAATCTCCTTGTAAAATATTAGGCAAGTTGTTTTGGATATGCTTTTGGAAGCTGAGGAAACCAACTTGTTGGTCGGGAGGCAGAGTCTAGAATTTATTTTGAACTTCTTCATAGGATCTAGCTCCCATGAAAATATCATCATAAGGAGAATATTCATGGATGTATATTTTCATGTCGTATTGAGCCAAATGGTTCTCTACAACTTTATGTGGATCATGTATTTTGAATTCTATGTCAACTAATTTGACATCTTCCAGGGTTGCAACCTCAACTTTGGTATGACTGAAATATAACAATGTAAACATACCAACCTGGATGAGAAAAGTTGGCCATACATTTTTCTGAGTCGCTTTCAATTCCTTCGTGATCCCTCCTACTATTGTTTGGTATGCCACTTCTCTACACACTAGCCTGTCAGGTAAGAATCGTGGAAGGGCATGAGGAGGAACAAAAAAACCGAACACTCTAATGTAATAGAAGTTCTCCCCAATGTACCAATCTGCAAATGTGCCTAAGTTTCTCATAATCTTCTGCGAAATCATGGGTGGTGGGTGGCCATAGATAGCTATATGAATAGGTACCTCTAGGTTGCAATAGATTTCATAAAAGAAATATTTGGAATTTTCTTCCCATAGTTTAGAGTGGTAGAAATGTATTGGCTTAGAACTAGCCAAGGTCCAAATCCAGTTCATCAGGGGGAATGGGGTCATGAAGACCATGGAGTCCATGATATATACAGACATGTAAAAAGGAGCAGGTTGCCCTTTTTATTTCAATGAATGGTACTCAACAATTTCCTTAGCCATGTTATCAGATAGCATTTTAGCCCAATTGAAAGTATATCCCTCGGTTACTTCATTCATTATAGCTACCCACTCAACTAAGAAATGTGTAGGGTTATTTTTCCTAAATAAATGACAGAGCATCATGGATATATATAAGATCTAAGAATCTAAGGACGTCGTGGAATACATACCATGAGAGTCCATTTTGAATTTGTCTGGATGTCCCCACCAGGACTTGATTATATCATGACCACTTATGCCATATTGAGTGCATTCTATTCTTTCTAAATCTAGGAGAAATGTTGCATTGTAAGTATATATGGGTGTAGAAGAAATTTTATACATTACTTGTAGGTTCTCCCGTCAAAAAGAGCCAACAAATTCCTTTTTGTGGATGATATCACTTCTAGTTTGAATGTCGACGTGGTCCAGAGCCCAACTTATCATATCATTATAGGGTAAAATATTGGGTCACACGCACAACAATCTTGTGTAATTCTAACTGTGCTACCAATCTAAGCTTGGCTGAGAAGGACTCATTTTCTTCCTCAGTAGAATCATCTAGACAATAAATAATATCATTCTCTAAGATATCATAAACCTGCTTCCAAGACTTAATGGTAGCTATAATTCGTGGAGTGGTGTCTGATAGAATGTATTTGTTTTGATTGGAATCATCAGCTGATGCATATTTCTTCTTCCCATCTTTGTGTGGCACCATAATCCTTTGGAAAATGAAATTATCCTTCCTTTAACAAGATAATTATGTAAGCTCTTTGTTGAATGAAAACTTCTAATTGAAAATGGTAAAATTAATTACCTGGAAATTCACAATCCTTATTCAAATCGTTAACTTTATCCAATCATAAATTTCATTAACACTTCGACGGTTTGACGTTCAGAGGTTTTGAGTGTGACAGGGTAGAAATTTCTCGAAGGTCGAATTCCTAGAGAAGTTAATCTGTAATTAATCACTTTTGTGTTTTAATAAATAATGTTTTAAACATTTGTATTAGCCTTAAGTACTTCAAAAGTTCCGCATTTAGGGGTTTTTGATGAAGCATGATAGAAATCCTCTGAAGGCCGAATTCCCAAAGCAAACATTTTGAATTGTTATACATATTTCAAGGATTCAAAACTCCAAAGCTTCGGATCTCTAGGAGTTAATTTGTTTTAAAAGTGTGGTTCATACTTCGACAGTTCAAAGTTAAGGAGTTTTGGATATAGCACAAGAGAAGTCTCCCAAATATTGAAATTGTGAAGCAATTAATTAACACTTAATCATGATTAATCAAAATTATTAAATGTTTTATTAACTTTTTAAATCACTTTTACTTTTTTGTGATCTTCATTACTTCGATGCTTTGATACTTCAATGATTTTTGAACTAAATATTTTTTTAAACTCCCAAAGGGAAACCTCTCGGAGTGACATGGAAGAGATGACATCATTGTTGGCAACATGTCAGAAAAGGAGGAGTGACATGTATCACTTGAAATCGAGCGAATATTCTGACACAAATGTTAAAAATAAGTTCCATGTGTCAGCCCCAAAAATATTAGAAGACATGTGTCCCATGACTCATATGTAATTCCTTTTACAAATTGTCGAGGAAGTGTCTTTGGGACTTCATAGATTCACAGTTTTTGTGTTTTAGATTTCTTGAAACTCCCGTTGCACGAAGCTCTGAAGTGTTTTTTAAATATTTTCTTTTAAAAATCTGGCGGCTTTTATACTTCAAAGATCACAAGAACCATTTGATCAAAAAGTACAACTCATCAACGAACGTTAATGTAAGCGCTTTATTAATATATAATGACAAATGAATTTATTTTAAATTAAAAGGTAATTTCCTAAGTTTTTTTCTTTTTAGTAAAATTTTATTTCTAAGAGGAAAAAACAAAAGAATAAAAGTTCAAAACTCTAAGTGTTCTAATAGTATGGATATGCTCTAGGTGAATAGGCGTAGTATCCTTTGTGTTGCAAAGAAACCAAGTGAGAATTGTGACAGTGTTGCAAACCCTTAGCAGGTGCACAATCATAATATTTGGGAAGGCATATTATGGGGACGTGATAGAAGGTATTAGAGAATAATTGACTCTTCACCACTACTATGGTTGGAATAATTTTCTTGAGGCACACTTGTTGAGAAAATAATTTGGGTGCAGATTTAGTGATTGGTTTCATAAGGTGGATTGACCTATCATAGAGACAGTCTGGGCGCAAACTTGATTGGTTTGACTTACGAACAATTTAAGTGTTATACCTATTCCAACACCTTGGGAATAGCAGGCGTAGAGTTTGTGGTGAAATGAAGCACTTGGGAAAGGTGAAAAAATGCAAGAATTGTCGCAGGACTTATCACATATCTTATCATACAAGTGATCACAATAGTGATTACATAAGTGATTGTAGAAGTGATCGTGAAGTGGAAAAATTCTTAGTTGTGATGAAGTGGATGCACCTTCATGTAGACTTAGGATCGGGGAGGTGGCCTTGCGATGAATTGAATCACTTGGGTGAGTTGGGAGACTTGATGTGACCTTTAGCAACTTCACAACAAGACAATTGGTTGGGCACATTTTCATTATGACATCTTCATGTTGAACAGAGTCGAGAACAACTATTGAGTTGAGTTGGGTTATTGGATGAGTGGGTCGAATGAAACATTCATATGAGGTACCTCTTTTCATATTTATGATATTCATTTAGTAGTAGTATGGTTTAGTAGTTGAGCGATGTCTTCATGGTTACTTGAAGTGTAAGAATTTAAGATGCGGATATGGCACGACTTTGGATATGAGCATGATCGGTTGTATGGGAATTTTTTGAATTATATGTATTTCTTAACTGGAGTTGTGTACATTGATTGAGAGGAGTTAATGCATATATTTAGTGGCTTTGGTCAGTGTAGGATCCAAACAATAGAACTAAACCATGGATTCCACTAAGAATTTTGTGGAAAAGATTTTGAGTTCTTTCATTTCCTAAGAGTTGTGATGAGTTGTTTGAAGGAAAGTTGGGTGACTTTGTGGTTCAAATATAATTTGTTTCCACTATGAAAAATTGCATAGTTGAGGGTAGATAAAGTAGTGTATATTACAAATAAGTCATGCAGCAGATGGGATGCCTTGACTTGGGTGAATGTATGGAGACATTATGATGACCTACTTGGATGACTCTTGTGGTACACTTAGGTAGATTTGGATGCAACTATGGAGGTGACTTAATGAGTTTCCTAACTCTTGAATGAGTTACCTTGGTGCATTGCTGCCTTAGACAGATTTTTTGAATCATGCAATGACTTGAAAAATCGTGGCGATAGTGAAAAATGTTGAACACTTGTATAGGTGCAAGGGATTTCTGTTGTAGGATATCCATGCATTCAACAAAGAAGTCAACCAAGAATTGTTAGAATTTTACCTGAATGGGAAAAAAGCAGACCAAGTGACTTGGGTGGATTTTTCTCTCCTTTTTTATGTAACATTGGATGAGGCAGAGCATACCTTGGTGCTTCATATGGATGATTTTGTGATGAATCATAGATCTAGGAAGGTCATTGGTTGA
>SNQJ01S0250553.1:0-10448 GCA_010110895.2 Picea sitchensis
GGTAAGATGATATGTGAGCCAATTGAGTACCCGAACAAGAAAACAATTCAGTCCAAAAATTTTCAGTGACAATTGGATCTCTATCACTTACAATAATCTTAAGGAATCCATGTAGCTTTTGAATTATTTCCATGAATGTTTTTTCTATTGTACTTGCTTTAGAATGATGAGAAATGGAGAAAAATGGGCATACTTTTTCAGTAGATCCACTACTACCATGATGATAGTATTTTCTTCAGATTTGGGTAAACCTATAATAAAATCCATTGAAACTTCTTCCCAACATTGATTTGGTATAGCTAATGGTTATAGGAGACCCGACATCTTGATTGTTGTATTTCTTTTGGAAGACCACACATCCAGACACAAACTTTTGAGCATCAGTTTTAAGACCTTCCCAAAAAAAATCCTTCTTTGATCTTGTGGTATGTTTTCAATAATCATGAATTTCCTCTTATAGGAGAAGTGTGCAATTCTAGAAGGACCTTATGTTTGAGTTGGGAATTTTTATATAAATATAGGCTATCATGATACCATAAAAAATCATTCTTCCCTACAAAATAATTGTTTAATGAAACACATTCTTCTTGTAGTTGTTGAATGATATTGCATATCCCTTGACATTGCTTCCATCATATCCATGATTCTTCCACCCAATCAGATTGCTGAATAGAAATAACACATAGTGAATCTTATGTTTCTTATTCTTTCCTTGAAAGGGCATCTACTACAACATTATGTTTCCTTTTTTGTAGATAATGTCAAAATCATAACCTAGCATCTTTGTAACCCATTTTTGTTTCTCTTATGAAGATGATATTTTCTCTGAGAAGTACTTCAAACTATCATGATATGTTTTTATTTTGAAGTGGCTTCCTATTAGTTAAGGGTGTCATTTCTTAATTGCATGTAGTATGGACAACATTTCTTTTTCATCAATGTGTTTGACTAAGTTTTTTCCTTTAAGTTGGATATTTTCAAAGGAAAGAGGTCTTCCTTCTTGCATTAAAACTACATCAATTCCATGGGCTGAGGCATCACACTCCACAATAAATGTTTTTGTGAAGTCGCGTGTGGAAAAGATAAGAGTTGTACACATAGCCTCCTTAATTTTTTCAAAAGATTTGGTTGTTGCTTGAGTCCAAGAAAAATCTTCTTTCTTTAATATTGTTGTTAGAGGTGTTGTTGTTTGACCATAGTTATTAACAAACTTGTAGTAATATCATGTCATTCCTCAGACTCCTCTAAGTTTCTTCAAGGATTTGATAATTGGATATTCCATCGTAGCTTCAATTTTCTTAGAGTCCACTTTTACACCTTCATGAGATACAATATGACCCAAATATTCCACTTCTTGAACCCCAAAGGCACACTTGGAAGGATTTGCATAAATATTTTTCTCTTCCAATAGTTGTTAAACGCATTCAACATGGTGTGCATGCTCTTCCCAAGATTTATTGTAGATTCGTATGTTATCAAAAAATACTAACATGGATTTTATAAGGAAGGGTTTGAAAATAGAAGTCATCAAGCTTTGAAATGTTGAAGGTGCATTAGTAATTCCAGATGGCATAACCAAAAACTCATAATGAATTTCATATGTTCTAAATGTTGTTTTGGGAATGTCTTCATACCTCATTCTGATTTGATGATATCTCGAACAAAGATCCAACTTACTAAAGAAAAGTGTTCCATACAATTCATCTAATAATTCATCAATGAAAGGAATAGGAAACTTATCTTTGATAGTCATTTTGTTGAGTTGTTTATAATCTGGACACATACGCCAAGAACCATCATTTTTCATAACCATCACTACCGGTGAATAGAAATAACTTTGTATAGAGTAAATGATGTCATCCTCTAACATTTCTTGGATCATTCGTTTCTCACTCTTATGTGCATATGGATACCTATGAGGCCTAATTTTAGGTGGTACACTTTGTGGTTTCAAATGAATAGCATGGTCATGATCTCGAGTAGGTAGAAGACCCTTAGGAATATCTCAAAATACCTTGGAATGATTGTTGATAACTATTTGGAGATCCACTTGAGAAAAGGATATATATGTTTGAACATTTAGTGAGCATAATTGTGCAATTAAAACATGGTGTTCCTTTTTTAGTAATTTTTTCATGCTATTAGAGCTTATCACCTTAGAGTGTTTCCCTTGGATACCTCTCAGATCAATTTCCTTTCCTTCTAAGGAAAATCCCAAGAAAAGATCTTGAAAATTAAGGGCCATTGTTCCCAATGATTGCAACCATTTGACCCCTAATACAACATTAGCACACCCATTTGGATGGAAATCATGTAATTATCCAATAAATACTCCCCCATATTGAGATTAATACTATGAAATTTCCTAAAAGAATTTATGGTACCTCCATTTGCAATCATTACTTGAAACTCTAGTGCTCGAAATACAAATAAATTGAGATATTTTTCCAATTTGTAATTGATGAAGCTATGGGTACTACCACAATCAATCAAAATTATTACTTTTTTTCTTTTTTATGTATCCTTATATATTGAGGGCTTGTGGAGTACTAATATGCATGACAATATATCATTGGATTAGTCTCTTCTGATATAAATCTTGTGATAGTTCCAATCCTTGATCTTCTTACTCTTCACAATCTATGTAGAATAATTTATTCTCACCGCATTTATGCCCCTTACTGTACTTACCATCACAATTGAAACATGGTCCCTTTGTTATTCTTTCATCCATTTGTTGAGGTTTCAACCTTCTTGGTTGAGTGAAGTTATGAGAGAGAACATGGTTCTCTCTATAGTTGTTAGCGGACACCCTTCCAGTAGCCATATTTTTGTTTTCTATTTTCCTTGCCATACTAAAAGATTTCTCTAAGGATTTAGGTTTGAAAAGATGCACCTCATGTTGAATGTTCTCCTTTAAAGTGCCCATAAATATATCTAAGAAATTTTCCTCGAGAATGTTCTTTACCCTGAGACTATGCTTTTGGAATTGCTGAATGTGCTCTATAATTGGACCTTTTTGCCGAAGATTTATCAATTTTTTGTTTGTAATTTTTCCAATCTTGAGTCCTTTTCTTAATGTGAAAAAGATAAAATTACACAAAAATTGTGGTTGGTCTGCCACTTGGGAAATCAAACCAACCACAAAAGAGAAGTTTTATTTTTCCATGATAGTTTTCTTTTGATCCTATCAAGCATGTCCCTATAATTATCATGAGTTCAATTCAGAGGTGGGGTTGAAGCCTTGTGACCTCCCAAACTACAAACCAAAAATAAACTTGAATTAACATAAAAAAAAACTAGAATGACGGACCGCGGAGAACCTTTGGAGAACCTTTGGAGGAGGCTCCATTGCTTGGGGGTGATCCTGGCTTGGTCCAGCTGCATTGGCATTGGGATTGGCTAGCTTGTCCACCTTCATATCCATGTGTTGTAGTTGCAGTTGCATTTCATCTAGCTACAATAATGTTTCCTCATGTGCCTCATTTATTTCAACTAGAGCCTTCCCCATGAGAGTCCTGAAGAGCCATTAAAGATCCACAACCTTGGTCTACATGGTAGCACAATCTTTATAGAATATAGGGTGAGGAATCCAAGAACCAATTTCAGCATCCACTGTTTTATCATCAATGAAGTGGTGGAGAACGTGGGCATTAGAATCTGCTAAGTCCAGCTAAGCCTAGATGTTCAACGGATTATGTGCTTCATATGCTTCATCGGTATGAGCTACAACTTATTAAGTTTGACAATTTAATGATCTATCCTTGTCCTGAGATTATACTTTAAGGCTTTAAAGTATACTTTCAAGGCATCTGAAAAAACAGAGGGAGCTAAGAAAAGGAAAAAAGACTGATAAAAAGGTAAAGACTATTGTCGGTTTCTTAACTGTCTCTGTTGAAATTCCTAGTTTTCTTGGATACCGATATCTCTCTCAACTGTTTCCCATGAACGTTCTAAGTCAACCTGGTTATTTGTTGTTTGTAAAATAGTGTTAAATAAATTTATAGCAATGCTGGTTTGATCTGAGAGACCGGGCCTAATGTTAGGCTGCCTTGCAACTGGTACTGTCATGAAGGAGGAAAGTAAAGGAGGATAAAGTTATGTGTTTTATTTTTAGGCTGATTATCTCTATTCCACAATGTAACAAGAATGATGTCAAAACACAAATAAATAGTATGACCAAATTGTAGGCCTTTTCTTGTATCTGAGTTAAATTTTAAAGAAAAGAAACATGCATGATATGGAGAAAAAACATAAAGCTATTAGCAAAGTGAGGCATCAATTTCAAAGGAATCTCACATTGTAACAGAAGACTATGAAATGAGAAAAGTATTAATGAAGCATATGATGTTTAAATCTAAGCATCTATAGGTCTTGTATCTGTTGATAACGAATACAGAGGAAAAACTGTAAATGATTTGAAATAACAAGAATAATGATTTCCACAGTAGAGGTTTTACTAAATTGTAGCTAAGCATTCATCAATTAAACATATATAAGAAAGATGAGATGACAGGGAAACACATAACTCAGAAGTGACAAGATCTGGAATCTTCAATCTGCATTTCTATTAATTTAGAGTCTCTTCAAAATTACTTCTTCAAAAAACTTTTTCAGAGAGATAAAAAAAGCCCTGTTTTAGTCTTCGTTCCTTGTATTTATACAAGGCCATTCATAATTGATGGTTAACAATCTCCTACTTTCTAGGAGAAAAATAATTACAAAACTGCAACCTTAACCGTTGCACAATTAACTTTTGTTTATCTATCATTCCAACAGTATGAGTTTCCAAACGATAGTTCATTGCTTAGTCAAAGTCTCTCCCTCCTTTGATGCTACACATTTAATACATTTCTCCAGAAAATGGACAAAGTTTCTAGGAGGTGTTGGAAGATCTTTAGTCTCAAACAGATAAAAAATTCTTTGTACCTTTGGGAACCGGTCTTCAAAACCTTGGTCGGAAAACATGATCACTTGCAATTTTAAACTGGGTTGTACCAACCATCTATTTATTAGGTTGGCATCGATTTCCTTCAATAGTAAAATTTCAATCTGAATCTTCTTCAAACCTTCTTTGCAGTACAACTGTTGTTTTTCAATGTTTATCTTCCCCAGTGACTCAGAGAAGTCATTTTTTTCAATGCCTAATGCTTGCTTATACAATAATCGAAGATTCCTTCACAATCATCTTTGATTTCTTTGACTATCTTCTTGCTCTCAGACATATTTGTTTCCCATACCTTGAGCATGATGTCTCCTTTTATTTGTTTCGTGATATAGAGCTTTAGATTTTTCATCACCTCTTTATTCCCTGAACATGCAACCACTTTTTGGAAAGTATTCCTTACTAATTTAGCTTCCTTTTCTAGTAAAATAATATTATCAAGAGATTTGCTTACCTCTTGAAAGTAATTCTAGATGATCCCTATTTTGGATTTCAATCTCTACTACTCGGCTTCTATCTTTGTATGTGTTTCCAGTGAGAGGGATTGAAAATCCTTTAAATCTATAACCCAGCCTTCCATCAAATTTAACTTAGCCTGTAACTGTTCTACATGCTCCTTTTGCTGAGCAAATCGCACCTAACTTGCTTGTATCCTCTGGTTCATTTTCTCCAGGCTTGATTTGAGTGATTGAATTTCTAGCCTTTTGATAGCCCTAGTCTTCTCCAAGCTTTTACTCACCTCTTCTCTAATGTTCTTCTCAACATTCTTTAACTAATCCTGTATTTGAGCTATGTTATTACTCTTCTTTATCCTCGTTCTCATGTTTCCCATGATAAAAATGTTTTTTGTTGCCATGGCTCCCATGGAACCTGTTATCTCTATAGCGAAATCCTCCTCCTCCAAATCCTGTCCATCTAGCAAGACTTTATGCTTTTTTACCATACTCCCCTCCTTCATATACTTCTCTTGTTTCAGGACAGTCTTCCTCTTTCGACTGGAAAAATAATCAGAAGGAGGAATCTTGCCTATGGAGATAGAGGTGAGGTCATCAACAAATAGGGCTTCCTTCTGTGGGAATCCAAAGGGAGACTGTAAGGGAGTTAAGGAAGCTATGGGACTTCCTAGATCTGTAGATCCTTTCCCTTCTATTGCCTTAGGCATATTGACATCAACAACAAGTGATGAAGGGGAGTAAGCTTGCTGGAATCGGGAGGTATCTCAGACCTCCTCTCTGCTTTTGTCTTGGGTTTTTTCGTCTGTAAGGCCTCTTTATTTTGTAGGGGCCTTTCAGTATCCTGTGGGACTTTTTCGGGATTGGTCCTTCTCCTATGTTTCATGTTCGAAGCTTGGGGGAGTATTTTCTTGTTCCTGGGGAAGGGCAATTTCTTCTCCTTGCAGTAATTTTGGTATCCCACTCCGTCTATGCTTCTAAAAGGTCCGAAAATTAGCTTGCAAGTCGAACGACAATGTTTGTACTCATTCTAACACCTCTTTATAATCCTTAGTCCCTTTGAACATGTCATCCCATGGGTACTCCTTATGTTCATATGCTTTCATATTGCAGTGGCCCATATGTTTCCCCACTAACTGGTAAGGATTGTGTTTCTTGTGCTCGAGGTCTACCAATTTGACCCCCTCCAGTGATGTCGCTTCAACCTTGGAATGAACCAGGTTGGAAAGTGAAAATTTTCCATTCTGAACGGGAAAAACAGGCCAAGATTTCTTTTGAGTTGTCTTTAATTCTATCCTGATTCCACCTGTTACTATTTGATAAGCTACCTCCCTGCACACTAGTCTGTCAGGTAGGAATTTTGGGAGCGCATGTGGGGGAATCGAACATCCGAAAACTCTGATGTAGGAGAAATTTTCCTCTATAAACCAATCAGCAATTACCCGAAGGCTCCCTGTGACCAACTCTGAAATGTGGGGGGGTGCACAGTCTTATAGTGTCTAGTGTAGTGGTATTACCATGAAATGACAAATCTCATAAAATGAATCCTTGGTGTTTTCTTCCCAAAGTTTAGAATGATATTCATGAATGAGTAAGTCGGATTCCAACTCCAATTCATCAAAGGTAAAGGAGTTGAGAAGCATATAGCATCCATGATTTATGCATACATATAAAAGGTTGTTGTTTGCCCTTTTGATATTGTAGTCTGGTACTCCATAACCTCTCTTTCTATGTTATCAGATAAAATATTATCCCAATTGAAGCTGTAACCTTTTGTGGCCTCATGCAAAAGAGGTACCCATTCCGCTGGGAAGTGGGTAGGAATTTCCTTACCAAAAATCCTACATAACATCATTGCCACATAAACCATATACTCATTTAAAGACGTTGTGGCATAACCACCATGCGTGTCAGCCCTGAATTTTGCTTTGTTTCTCCACCAGTCTTTTATTATGTCAGGATACGTTTGGTCTGACTCAAAACATTCTTTCCTCTGAAACTCACTGATGAAATCTTTATTATAAATGTATTTGGGACAAGAAGACGGTTTATACATTACTTGTATATGTTCTGGTCTAAAGGAGCCAATGACGACTCCTCGGCTATCCAGAATGCTCCTCGTCTGCGCATTTGCTCGCTCTAAAGCCCAACTGATCATGTCGTTGTAAGTCAGGAGTCGCAGCCGCGTAGCCACCTTGTGAAGTTCAGACTCTGCTATATCCCAAAGTTTGTTGTAGGCATCATGGAGGAAGTTCTTAATCTCATAGTCGAGAGTTTCGAAAATCTACCTCCGGGATTTTATAGAATCGATGGCATGCGGTATTGTATCAAATACAACATCTCCATCTAGACTCGATACCTCTGCAACTTCCTCATTTTTCTTGGTGGCCTTCTTGGGTGCCATGGTGGTTATACTAGACCAGAAGCCTGTTTACAGAGAAAAGTGTATAAAACTGGACAAATGTGACTCACTACAGAGGTAAAGGTTAAGAATGAACTTCGACACATGGGACCTTTATTAATCTATAAATTTGTGTTGTCGCGAGCGTACTGATACCATAGATGAAAAATAAATTCTTTAATTTGAAAGATATGCTTAGAGATACGAACTCACATAAAAAATATTTGCATTTACCCATTATTAATACTACCGTATATCGGCGATTTCAAAACTGAAAACCCGAAAATCACTTCCTTCCTTAATTCTCGAAAAGCGGAAAGCAACTTAGTCCTCATTAATCATGTTTTGAAAACAACTTAATCTTCTAATATTAGGGTTTGTTTAAAGAAAACACGATTTCGTATTTCAGAACTTCGGGGATCCTGCCATCGGGGGATATGTCACAAGTAAACCTCGGATCGCAAAATTGCGATGGGATTAGCGAAGCGCTAATTATTTGTATTGAAAAACTTTAATTAATCATGATTAGTGGACAATTACTTTTTAATTTTTACTTTTCGGAAAATCGAGCACCGGGAGTTCAAAGGAGAAGAGTTTGAAAACACTTTAGCAGAGAGAAAATCCAATCGTGAAAGACTAAGGGAGAGATAATTGTGTTTAGGGATTTGATTAATTATGAATTAAAGAGTGCTTTGTGGTAAACAACGAAAAAAGTAACGTTCATTTCTTCCCCCTTTTTACTTTATATTTCTTGATATTTTGAAATGGCTTCGGGATTTCGACGTCGGGAAAAAGGGATAGTTGAAGATCACACCTCGAGAAGAATCGAATTTCGAAACCCGAAAAGGAACGGGTGATTCTGACTCCTTTTTTTTTTGGATTAAGGGCGGCTCCATGGCTCAGGAAAAGATGAAGCTTCATTTTTAAAGGGTGGAAAAATTTAATCTTCGTGTCAACATTAGGCTCCATCTAGGGATCTCGTCTCCTTGTGGGACGAGAAGAACATGTAGACCAAGTGCCTTCATTGGGTAATGGAGTCAAAGATTTGGCTCTGTGAGACAAATAAGGAGAAAAAAATGAACAATATTAGGGTCTCAACGTCAACCTTGAAAACTCTACAAAAACAAAAATTGTGACTATCCCGAGCTAGGTTTAAATAGATTTCTTATCCTAAAGCTGACCTCAAAACTGTGTAAGATAATCAAAACCCAATTAATCAATCTTATTAGGATTTTCATGATTATGTTTGCATCAAGGAAAGTATTTATGCTATGTCTGATAAGGAGATCCTAGAAACCTATGATAGAATCCAGTTGAAAAGAAGAGAAATTACCAGAGTATCTTTTAACTCACGTATAACATCTTTTATCAGATATGAGGATATTGATTCACTATCAGTGAGCCTGTTCAGTACCCTGGCGAAGTTATCTGACTTCCCACATTGAATTTCCTTTCACCACTTCATTTTTTGCAAGCATTTAAATGTTGAGATGAGGGCAATCAATAAGTATGAATTTCCTTTCTTCATCTCTTTGAACTAGATGGGGGAAATCAATATTGAATTTCCTTTCACCGTCTGTCCATATAAATTTAATTTTTTTAGATCTGAAGTGGGGGCAATCAATGAGTATGCAATACATTCGGGAAGATATCTATTTGAAAAAGGATCAAAGTCTGTAAACTCATTTAAATCACTCTAGGTCAATCTTCTCACCTGCCTTCAAAAATCAAGGGTTTCAGAGGACTTCTTAATGAAACATTTTTGACCTTTAGTCTAGGGAACTTCCTTGAGAAAAACCAATCAGTTATTCCTGTTAGGATAATTAATAAGGTTAGGATTAACCTAGACATGTTTATGATCCAGCCAAAGTAAAAAAACGAAAAACACAACCTGCTCTCTTTCTTGAAAATATGTTCAAGGGTTTCCAGTGACCGAAGCGAGACGCCTCCATTGTCAGGAAATTTCATTGATTAGACATCAATGATCATGTGATAAAAGGATTTATTGTGGCCAAGGGGGAGGGTAAAGGGGTTTAGGCAAGATTATATACATATGGTTGTTCTTAGAGAGTTTTTTTTTTTTTTTTTTAAACAACGATGATTTATTTATTGTACTTTTCAGAGTTTTTATCCGGATTTTAAAAAAAAAATGGGATTTCATACCTTTATGAGCTCTTATATTGCCAGTCCAAAGATTATTCATTCATTACCTTTTTCATTATGAGAGGCTTGATATGAGTAGCTGCGTATTTCGGGACTTTCAGTACCTCAAGTCTATTGTCTCACGATAAACTTTTCCTACAAATAACATAACATTACAGTCCTTAGGAAATGACATGAAAGAATCTTTTGTTTATTTTATTTTATATGCANCTGATAGGATAATTAATAAGGTTAGGATTAACCTAGACATGTTTATGATCCAGCCAAAGTAAAAAAATGAAAAACACAACCTGCTCTCTTTCTTGAAAATATGTTCAAGGGTTTCCAGTGACCGAAGCGAGACCCCTCCATTGTCAGGAAATTTCATTGATTAGACATCAATGATCATGTGATAAAAGGATTTATTGTGGCCAAGGGGGAGGGTAAAGGGGTTTAGGCAAGATTATATACATATGGTTGTTCTTAGAGAGTTTTTTTTTTTTTTTTT
>SNQJ01S0250556.1:0-12861 GCA_010110895.2 Picea sitchensis
TGCATTTCCAAATCTTATTTGTTATTGTTCATAATTTATATGCAGCAATCCAATCTTATTTTTGGATCAATTATCTTGAACGTATCTAGATAATAAAATCAAGCCATGATCAGATTTGTACCAAATAACTGATAATAGAAACCAGTGAAACAAAAAGAAACCTAAATTAATAACCTAAAAATGAATAAAACTAAATGTAGAACAATAAAATGAAAAATGAATTTAAACTAACTATAAGTTCTAAACAAACATTGTTTATATTTTCCTTTCAAATATGATTTTAAAATTATAGAAGCTTCAAGTTGATGGAGAGGAGAAAAATATTAATTTTGGGTTTTCACAAAATCAAACAAATGATAGATAATTATTTTTCTTATTATTTTATTTTTATTTTGAAATGAAATGCAAACTAACAAAATAATTTAATTAATTAAACCTACCAAATTATTTTGTGAAAATGATTGTTAATGAGCAAAAGACGAAAACATAATCATAATTTAAATGAAAGTAAAAGTTGATAAAAATTAAGGTTTTCATTTAAATTAAGATTTCTATGTTGGTCTCTCCCTCATTCAAATTTGATCAAATGTGAACAAATGTCATAGAAAAGATGTGTCGTAATAAAAACTCCCAAATTATGAAGCTCATCCATCAACATTAAAACTCTATAGAAATCAAAATGAAATGGCATTTAAATTTCATGAAATTCAAACCAAACAAAAGAAAAGAATATAAAATCAAACCAACCTCGAAACAAAGCAATCCAATACCAATCCAATCAATTCAAAGGGAAGTAAACGAAGGATACAAATAAAACTTCGAGGGACCCTAGATTTTTATTAAAGAAAAAGAAGGGGGTTGTTGGGCCCAACACAATGCAGCAAGAGTATATATTGGCAATTTGAAATAATATTATGATGTTGGCAAATATTAGCAATTCTTGTGATGGATGTTGGCAAATACAGCAATTCTTGTGATTATTCATAAATAACATGTTCCCTCAATTTTGATTATCTATAAATAATATGTTTTCAATGCCCTTTGATGTATGAAGTTTAAAGATGTTGTATGAAGTTCAAGTTATGTTATTTTGATTTGGATGTATCAATTATTATGTGATGAATTATATTATATAATTAATTTTAATTTTATATTTATATTTTAAAAGTATTATAAGATAAAATTTAAATTATATTATTAAATTACATTTTTATTTTGTTGTGTTATTTGGATGATAATTGACAAATGTGTTCATATTCCAATGATGATATAATTATAATTTTATAGTTTATGTATGATTTTTATTTTTCTATTTTAGTTGCACTCTTTATATTAATAATTAATGAATAGTTGAATTGTTAAAAAAATTATATTGTGAGCATAATCCATGAAAGATTTCAATTTAATTTAGGCTAGGGTTTTGTATTAAAGATTTCATTTAAGTTTTTTTACACCTTAAAAATAATGTTAGATTTCATGTACACCTTTGCATGTCTTGTCTTTTTCTAAATCCTTTTAAGAATTAGAGTGTGAGACCATAAATTCACTTATGTTAGACTCTAACACACTTAAAAAGACACAGCATGCAAAGTGTTAGTGACCCAGAGTCACCCTAAGACTACTAGAGGATAAGCCCAAAGTGTTAATAATTCTTTCTTTCCCGAATGAGCGGGAAAGAAAACATTACTAACCTTACCCTCAGAACTCTAGGCCATTGTCTCTATTTAGGTTATCTGGATTTTTGATGATTTCGATATCCTCTCTAATTCGTCTTTTAAGGAGATGGTCTTCTTTAGCTAAGATTTTGGTGTCCTCTAGGTGTATATGATGTTTAGTTGTGAGGGTGTGTTCGGCTAGTGCTGAGGTGCTGGTTCGTTCATTTTTTATGTCAGCACTATGTTCTTTAATCCTTGTGTTGAAAGAGCGGCCTGTTTATCCAATGTAGCATTTGCCACAACAGAAATCTATTCTGTACACTCCTTTGAAATTGTGTTGGTCAAGCTTGTCCTTGATAGATCTCATTTTCTATTTGATGCTATTAAGTGGTCTCCATCGAGACTGTTAAGGACAAGATTGACCAACACAATTTCAAAGGAGCTTACAAGATAGATTGCTCTTGTGGAAAATGCTACATTGGAGAAACAAAGCTTTCTTTTAACACCAAGATTAAAGAGCATAGTTCTGACATCAAGAATGAACGAACTCGTACCTCAACATTAGCCTAACACTCTCTCACAACTAAGCATCACGTACGCCTAGAGGACACCAAAATTTTAGCTAAAGAAGACCATCTCCTTAAAGACGAATTAGAGAGGCAATCTAAATCATCAAAAATCCCGATAAACTAAATAGGGACAATGGCCTAGAGATTAGTGAAATTTGGATCCCACTCATTCGGGAAAGAAAGAATTATTAACCTTACCCTCAGAACTCTAGTACTTATACCCTCACTTTTTTCGAACCTTTACTTAACCTAATCTTTAAACCAATCTTATACCTTATGAAAATCCCCTTTGACATACATTAATAATAATATCATTATTACCTTTTTTACATTTTAAACCTAACTTAACCAACATAATACTAATTAAAATTAAACCATTTTGTTTCCAACTTAAATTAACCCTAAAATTAAACATCCTCTAACTTAGCCGACTACTAATAAAAACAGTAATAATATTAATGCTACCTCATTAAATCAACCTTAATTTAACCTATAATTAACATAAAATTAATATTAATAATATTAACAATTAATGTGGCTAACCCCAAATTTAGCCTCCATATTTACTACAAAATTTAATATTAATAACCTTAACCTAAATTTTATTTTTTAAACCCAATTTAACCAACATAATACTAATTAAAATTAAACCATTTTTTTTTTTTTTTTTTTTTTTTTTAATTATTTTTTTCAAACCTAGGGTTTCACTTAGTCGACCACTAATAAAACTATAATAATATTAATGCTACCTTCATTAATCAACCTTAATTTAACCTATAATTAACATAAAATTAATATTAATAATATTAACACCATGTGGCTAACCCTAAATTTAGCCTATATTTAACATAAAATTTAATATTAATAACCTTAACCTAAATTTAGCCTATATTTAACCCTAGATTGCTAGTGATGCTTAGTTAAATTAACATAAAATTAATATTAATAATATTAACATCCTCAAACCTAGGGTTTCACTTAAGCGACCACTAATATAACAATAATAACATTAATGCTACCTCATTAAAAATAACCTTAATCTAACCTATAATTAACATAAAATTAATATTAATAATATTAACACCATATGGTTAACCCTAATTTTAGCCTATATTTAACATAAAATTTAATTAACACCGTCGGGTTATCAATTTAAACCCTTAATTCATTAATTAAATCACTACTAAATACCTAATTTGAAAAAATCTTCTCAAACCTAGGGTTTCACTTAGCCGACCTTAGTTTTCCACCCTCCTCGTCACTATTTATCAAGGGCTCCTCTCTTATTTTTCCTCAGGCTTCTTTTTTTCCTGAAGATGGATCCTGTTGTGGATCCGAAACGTCGACGACAAGCTATCAATAGCACTATGGTTCTTCCGACATACTCTGATACCACCGATCCAGATTATTTTGGGAACGATATGAAGGCATAACTATAAACGAGATATAACATGGAAATACAAAGAGATATAGCACGAAACATAGTAATATAGTGGAACTTTGATTCTATTAACGACTCTTTGAAAATAAAAGAGACTGTAAAATAAGAAAAAACACACAATCTAGCTACAATGGTGG
Source organism: Picea sitchensis (assembly GCA_010110895.2). NCBI lineage: Eukaryota > Viridiplantae > Streptophyta > Pinopsida > Pinales > Pinaceae > Picea > Picea sitchensis. The sequence continues at coordinate 3,803 of SNQJ01S0250556.1, forward strand.
TAACTTTTCTTTGAGAAGAGATGTGTCGACTTTGCTCATTCACAAGAAACTTCCTATGATGAGGCTCCAAAGGCATTTTTAACATGAAGAATAATTGACAAAACCCTAAGCCCGGGAGATGAAACACCAAAATTTTTGTGGGCCCCAATGGGGGTAGTTGATATGTCAACTTTCCAAGGGCGTAACTTTTGAATATGATCTATGTTTGGGGTTCTAAAGGTCTATCTTAGGAGTACACATTCCATTCAGCCCAGACTATGCCTTGGGCTATCTTGTGGGCATTATCATGCCTAGAAAACTTTGTTTAAGGCCTCAAAATGGCCCCAGAAGTTCAAGACCTGAAAAAATGTACAAAAACTTCCAAGATGGAAAATTGTGCTTTAAGCCATTGGAATAGGTGGGTGGCCAATGTCCACCTGGATCAACTATTTTTAACTTACAAACATTTATATAACCTTTCATAATTTATAATTTTTTATAAAACTCGAATTTTATATAATATATTTACTTAATTAGTTTTATCTTATATAATATATTGAGTTTACATAAGCTAGAAACAACCACATTTAAGTACAAAGTGGTTGATATATATGTATCTACACCATTTTCCACCTTTTAAAATTAATCGTGCCTATAAGCATGTATCAACCACTTTTTACTTAAATGTGGTTGTTGCTAATTTAGAGTCCTCATGCCCAAAGGAGGAATAATAAACTATTGATACATTAATAAAACAATAATACATTATTAAATTATTAATAGATTAATAAATTATTAAAGTATTCATATTAATAAAGTAATACATTAATGTACCAAAGTGTTAATGTATTAATTAATTAACATATATATATTAATGAGTACATTGCTAAATTATTAATAGTACATTAATAAAGTAAGAATCCATTAATAATAGATTATTATATAAATACAAAACATTGACCATGACTATGACAATGGTTGAAGGTGATAGACTATGGTTGTCTATTGATCTATTAATCTCCATTATTATTTTGAGAACAACATGAAGGAAGAAATATAAGTGAGATATAACAAGGAAATTTAGAGAGATATTATTTGGATTTATCAATTTTAGATTAAAAAAAATCATTCTTTATTTATTATTATTTTTTTTATGTCATTTGGATGATAATTCATAAATCTGGCCATTTTCCAATAATTATATAGTTATAATTATATAGTTTATTTATGATTTTCTATTTTTCTATTTTAATTGCACTCTTATATTAATAATAAATGAATAGTTGAATTGTTAAAAAAAATATATTGTGAGCATTATCTATTTTAGTTGAAGGTTCACTCTTATCTTTACAATTGAATTTTAATGAATAGAGTGGAACTATAAAAAAAAATTGGTGGAATTCACAATCCAATGCAATTCAAAATTTCACTTCTTTGACCTTGGAAAAAAAAAAACACCCAACAATGCTAAAAATGCCCAAGAATCCACTAGACTCAATTAAACCAATTTGGAAACATCCTAAATATGTATAATAGTTATAAGATGACAACCATTGATCTTCAATATCCGAGAATAATGGAGAATAAAGAGTTGTTGCCATTCATTAAATATTAATGGAAATTAGTTTCTATGTGAATTAAGATAACTACAAGATGGAACGCTTCATCGTAACCATGTTTTTATCCAACAATAATAAGACACCATAAATGACAACAAAAATATCGCCTAGAGAACTCTAGATAAAATTAAAACACATGTAGAGATACCAAGATGTTCATGGAAGATCAACTCGGAAGAAAGCTAGATTGATTTAGGATTTTAGTAATCATGAAATTGATTCTAAAACAGTGATCTATAAACATATTCAATGTGTTTTTACGTATTAGTAGGTAATTTTGAGGTGTCCATGGATCAACAATAATATTCACTCATCAAATGTCTTCTCCTCCAATCATAAGTAGATTTCTTGTTTGGGTTGTCCTCTATTACTCCACTTCTCCTTGGAAGAACAACCATCACAATGGATCATTCTGTTTCTGAAGGAGTTTTGAACATATCATTTTTCACCACCATTTTGTTGATATCATGTCCCCTTGTACTGTTTCTTTGGTATATAACAAGAAATTGGATGTTTTGATATCATGTCCTCCTCACCCTGACTAAAATTGAGTGTATTGTTTCCATATAATGCTTCCAAATTGCACCATCCTAAAAAATAAAGCCCCATTCTCTTCTAGTCAACCCATCCTAATGCAAAACAATGGTGTTGATATCATCAACCACTTGTGGTGATGCATATATTCCTCAATTTGGTAGATGTAATATCATATGTGGAGTTAGTAGTTGGTCTCCTCCACATCCAACCCATGGATCTATACCAACATGTAACTTAGAGTCCCTTCCTATTTTCCAGATTAAGCAATTCCCCACCAAGGGTAAAGTGTCAACCAAAACCTTCCAAATTATAGATACATTGTGGGATTTTGTTGTGTGACTTAAGAAATCCTCCACTGAGGTTGGGTGTATATATTTCCTATGGGACAGTGTATATGAGAGTGTCCATCTTTATGGATCATTATCCACACTCATTTTTCATCCAAATATTGGTAAAACAAGAAAATGTCCTTCAAAAGATAATTAAACCTTTCTTTCTAAGATAGGAATTAGGAGGATCCATCCAATATTTCATCAAGTATCAGACTTTCTATTTCCATCCCTTAGATCTGATAAACTTCCCTGGAAATAACCTGCGGCTGAAATTATGTTTATGTTGACCGTTACGATTTTGTACGGATCGGTTACCATTGCAACTCGCGTATGTTTTTGACTTGTGCTCTTGCAAACCATGGATTCACATGCCTTGGGATACTGCAACCCCCATACAAATCCGTACGACTGCAAAAACAAGTTCTAGATTTAAACAATTGTTTCCTTGAAATCCATCCATTGATTCCTCACTCTTGGTTATAGATCTGATGAGATCTCTTTGTATATCTGATATATTTGTTGCTAATTGTTTTGGATATAAAATTTGGAATCCTCTAAGATAGACAAATTTGCCACTGTTAATTTTTGAGCTATTATTAGGTTTCTTTTCAATTTACTAGATAACAATAGTATATATAGGAATACTGAGAGAAACACAATCACAAGATACACAAAATATATCCTCGAAAATCCTCATGGGGGAGAAACCCCACCAAAACTTCCTTAATATAGATAGCCAATACAAAGCCAAGATAGTAAACCAAAACACTAGAGAATATCCAACACTCAACAATCTGTCTCTCTCTTCCTTCTTTTCCCAATTGTAGCTACCAAAATTGCGCACTCGATGAGTGAATGAGTGAGTGTATTAAGGAGGTGTTGGATTCCTTTATTTATACAAACTGGCAAGCACTAGAAAGGTGTCTCCTCACTGGGGAGGGCCGACTTGTCTTCTAAGTGGTTAAAACCACTTTTATTAGCGTGGGGGTTGACATCTCAATTTTCATAATATATTTAGGGTTTGACCAATCCAAAAAAAGGGATTTGATCAATTACAATGCCCAACATGATCAATCCATAAAAGGGGATTAATCAGATGAATAATAACTGAATAATAAATAGAATACTCTTTGCAGTTATAATATTTCAACACTCCCCCTTAACAAGAAGGGTATTCTACAACATCATGAGGAGAGAGAGAGGGAACCAACATCAACAACATATGGAAGACTGACTGGCATATCTATAAATCATCGAAGTTTTTTTCATCATCAATATCATTATCGACAACAGGGAGCTCGAATGGCATCATCATCATTTGTAGCAACATGGATTAGTATAACACTAATACATCATCATCATCAATAACAACACAATCCTGATACAACATCAACACCAACAACATCATAGAACAAAGTATAGAGCATCATCAACATCAACACTAGGATGGAAATATTTGGCACGAAGCTGACATCTGAACAACATCAACATGAAGATGGAAATATTCAGCTCGAGGATGGCATCACAACAACATTAGCACGAAGCTATAAATCTTCGACACAAGGTTGGAATTACAACAACATCAGTACGAAGCTAGAAATCTTGAGCACAAGGATGACATCATAACAACATCAACATGAAGTAAGAAATCTTCAGCACGAGGCTGGCATCACAAAAAAATCAACACGAAGCTGGAAATATTCAGGCGCACAAGAGGCTGGCATCAACACTACTCCCCATTTCAAGGGAAGTCCTTTCATACTACACCAAGATTATCTTGAAAGTTCTCAAACTTTACATGACATAGAGGTTTGGTGAACACATATGCAACCTGTTCATCCATGATAACATAATGGAGCTTTATGGCTCCTCTCAACACCATATCATGGATGTAATGATATTGGATTTCTATGTAATTTGACTTTTCATGGAACACATGGTTCTCTGTCATTTTTATGCAACTCTATTTATCACATACAATCACAGTTGTTTCCATCTCCAGATCAAATAGACATGCCAACAACATTTGAATCCACATGAATTCACAACTGGCGGAACATGCAACAATGCATTTTGATTCTACTATGTTGAGGGAAATACTTGATTGCTTCCTACTCTGCCATGAGATCATGGTTAAACCTATACTGAAACAAAATCCTAAAGTGTTATTTCTATTCAAGACATTTCCAACCCAATCTAAATTGGTATAACCATTCAATCTGAAGTCATGATCTCCATTATAACTGAGACCAAAATCCAACCTACCTTTAAGGTATCTCATCACATGTTTTGCAACAACAAGGTGAACACGTCTAGGTTCTACCATAAATTGACACAAGGTGTTCACAAAAAAAGATATGTCTAGGCCTATTCTTCATTAGATACATCAATGATCCAATGATCTATCTGTACAATGTAACATAAATTAATTATAACGAAGTGTCAACGAGGAGCTTCAACATTGTTTCCATGGGTGTATTCATGGATTTACACTCCAACATATCAAACATATTCAGTATTTCAACCACATATTTCCCTTGGTTAGGGAATATCTTCTATGGGATCTACCTAACCTCAAGACCTAAGAAATAGTGCATTAGGCCAAGGTCTTTCATCTAAAATTTTGCAGCCATCTTCTTCTTACAATGAGTGATGAGATTTTATTTTCTAGTTAGAAATAAATCATCCACATACAACAACAATATAACAGGCTAATCATACATAACCTTGAAGTAAAGGTTATAATCTTCTTTACTCCCTGTAAATCCCAAGCCTGTTAGAAAACTGTCAATTCTTCCATACCAAGATCTAGGAGCTTGCTTCAACCTGTACAAAGGCTTATTCAACCTACAAAACTGAGACTTTCTATCTTCAACATCAAATCATATTTTCACATCACTTTGTACCGATATGGTACACTTGATCAACTGCAAATCAATCTTTCAAAATCATGTGCTAGCTCTATGTGCTTTTTGCAAGGCACTATCTATCTCACTTCCTAAGAGTATGTTATATCCCGTTTCTGCAATTGTTCCTTCTGGAACTAGGAATCTGCACTTGCAGCTCCTTTGAAGTTGAGAATGGTTTCTCCATTCTCACTGTGACTATTGAAATCTTAGAGTAACTCCTCTACTCCATCATGGAAACAAATTCATCTAAAACTAAGAGTGGCTCAATAATTGATACTGAAGGTAGCTCTTATTTTTTCCTAGATGTAAATCTAACTTTTATTGTATTCATGTCTCCATGACCCAACTAATGTACTGCACCAACTTCCACTCAATTTTAAATATGGGGATTGACCCCCCTTCATCTCATACTATATATGAATCATGGTTGTTATGGTTTTCTTCATGAATACCAGAACTATTTATTCAATTACTAGAGTAAGTGTCTCATTATAGTATTATCCCTCTTGTTGGGAGAATCCTCTAGACACACATCATTCTTTGTACATATGCAACATGCTTGATCTGTTAGATCAATATTGGAAGTCAATATTGACTTCTCTTATAGTCTCACGGAAAAATCCATATCCTATTCTTTCTAACTAGATTCCTTCTCTGTCACTAAAACAAGGGAATCTTCCCAAGAGATTTCATATCTCCTAGAAGTTTCTAAAGCTATGATCTAGTCTTCTCATGGTATCTGTCTCTGAGTCCTGGAATTTCTATCTTCAGTTGATCCTTTCTAAGATCAGGCTTACTCTTGATTTATTTTAAGTCTACAAGGACTTGATCATCTCTTATAGGGTATACTTGGTGTTGAATACCAAGTCTAAATACAAAATGATAATTCAGACTTCATGTGAATTATGCTTCTTATCAAGGTGGCTTCATTATCCTTTGAAAAATTCTACTGTGATTTCTTGTTCTAATTTTCGGTCATTTTTGGATCCTTCTGCTCCGTACAATCAATCTCCATATGAGATACTATGGATATAAAAATAGTTTCTTCTTCATATTATTTGGTACATGAATGTATATGGTCATGTACATAGTCTTTTTCATGTCTCATCTATTATGTTTCCTTCTATAACCTTCACTATAGCTTCCTTGGGGTTATCACCTGTGACCTGAAATAAGGTCAACAAAACAACAAGCAAGAATAATACTTCTTTTATAATAATAAAATAATATAAAAAATAATCGTCATAGTAGCTTCTTTAGAGCTATCACTTCTGACCTGTCTTAAGAAAAGTTCAAAAGTAAGAAATACAATATCAAATGAGATCAACACTCTTCTAGTGTTGTGATAAAACATTCCTTCATGGTAACCTCAGATCAAAACAAGAAGTATCTCTTAGAGCAGATGTTAGTTATATGATTACAATAAGCATTTATATCAATATGCTCACATGATACCAAGTATTATATCTTCAATTATGAGGTAGTTATCAAACTTGGCATGTGAAAGTTTGAATCTTATCAACTTAATCAATCAAACCTCGAACGTGGAGTCTTTGTCCTCAAGAATGAGTTTTTTTTCTTTTCTTCCAAGTTTTATTCACTCAAGATGACAAGTTATTTTTTCAACCTGTCCTTTGTACTAAGACAATATGTTATTTTGACAAAAATCTAAGTTAGAGAATATACTCTAATCTCAATCTAATACCTTGACTTTAATTTTGACCAAGGTTTAGTATGATGTTTAGAACTTCAACATATAACCTAGATTTTCATAAGGTCAATATAATGCCACAAAAAATCGATGCATATCAGAATGATCAAACCTAGGTTGCATTATTCCTCTCAATGGGTTGGATCTATTATCCTTCTCGATCTATGACAAAAGATCCCTTCTCCTTCAAGTACCCTTTAGAATAATAATGAAGTTTAAACATGTGTAAGTACATACCTCTGACAATGTCTTGCTATATTAAGGTGCACTACGACAGTAAAACAACATTCATGATGCGTAACAAATTTTACTGCAACTTGTTCTCCAACTTAGGTTTTTATCAGGAAACCCTAATTTTTTAACTTTGAATTTTTGAAATTCTGATCCAGGGACTAGATGCATTGGGATGAGGTGAGTAATCTGGTGCAGTTAGATTTTAGAAAATTTAAATTTTACCCCTTGAAACTTGACCTGCATAAATCTAGACTCGTACTTCTAGTACTAGTTTTGGTTTTCTGGTACTTCTGGTTTTCTCATTTTCTCATACATGTCAAAAATAGGGTTTGACTTTCCATAGTTTATGTCCACTGAAAAGGTGCGCTCAACATGCCAAAAGATCCACTACGGTAGGGAGAACTTTTCTAGATGGTTTTTAGGCTTAGCTCTGATACGATGTTAAGTTTTGATACCATGTTAAGGGAACACTTTTCTCTTCAACTTAGCTATGATACCATGTTACGTTTTGAGCTATAATTAGGTTTCTTTTCAATTTACTAGATAACAATAGCATATGTAGGATCACTGAGATGAACACAATCACAAGATACAAAGCATATATATTGGGAAACCCTCATGGGGGAGAAAACCCAACAAAAATTCCTTCATAAAGATAGCCCATACAAAGCCAAGACAATAAACCAAAACACTAGAGAATATCCAACACTGAGAAATGCACCTCTCTCTTCCTTATTCTCCCAATTACATCTACCAAAATTGTAGACTAGATGGGAGAATGAGTGAATGTATTAATGATGTTAAGAACCAAATATCAATATAACATAGAAAAAACTTAGAATAAGTACTCAATGCCTTCAAAAAGAGAGAATTTCAGATAATAAGCCTCTTCGAGGGGGCAACCTCCTTTTACCCCACATAAATGTTCAAGTACAAGATGATTCCAAATAAAAATGTCTCCTTGGTATATATAGGAGACTAAGAGGTAAAATTACAACTAATGGAATAAAGTCGACATAAATAAAATAGCATTACTAATGTAATATGCGCCAATTAAGGGGTAATGAGCCAATCTTAGGGCTTAACATGCCCCTCCCCTTGAGACAAGTGTTTTCCACAATGCTAGAGTAACTCTGCATGCTTCTCTATAAAAGACTCATCTTCCCAAGTGGAATCTTCAGCCGGTAGTTTCCTCCATTTAATGAGATACTCTGAAATGAATTTATTCCTCATTTGGTGAATTCTTGTGTCAGTGATGGATTCAAGCTCCAATATGATTTTTCCTTCCTCGTCAAGTTCTGGCAATATAGTTTGAACTGGGATCTTGTCACCTATAACCTTCTTTAAGTATGAAACATGGAAAATTGGGTGTACTCGTGAATATACAGGAAACTCCAACTTGTATGCCATAGTACCAATCATTTGCAACACCTTATAAGGGCCATAGTACTTTGGTGATAATTTATTATCCTTCTTGGCTTGCTTGAGGGAAATTTGTTTGTATGGTCATAGTCTTAAAAACACCTAATCCCCTTCTTCAAAACTTATTTCACTATGATGTTGATTTGGTTGTTGTTTCATGCAATTATGTTCCATGGTCAGGATGTCCTTTAAGATTTGGAGAACTTGTTGTTGATGGTCAATGTGATATTCCACTGCTTGAACCTTAGATTTTTATTTTAGAGAAGAAGTGATGGAAGGAGGGTGGTATCCATAGAGTGCCATAAAGGGTGTCATT
>SNQJ01S0250557.1:0-12861 GCA_010110895.2 Picea sitchensis
TTGAAATATGTCCTCAGGGTCTAAGTGGAGGAATTCCTCTAGGAATTCCTCCTCAATTATGCAATTAGTGTCTTCCATGGATTCCTATTCTTTCTAGATAATGGTTGAAGCACTTGTGCTTGCTGGGATATGGTTGGGAGCTACCAATTATCCGGTACTATGAAGAGGAGGGATTTTGGAGGGACCTGGATAGGTTCCTTTGGAATATCCTCCACAATGTATGTCATTCACAGCATGTTGGGCTTCTCGCATCGCTGATTCCAATCTATGAACAGGGCCCACTCAAGTCTCTGCACCCTTCATTGTCTAGCAGCAAAAATGTACCAGGCAGGGCCGCGCCATGGCCTGCCTCTTTCCCTTGGCATGGTGAGGTCAGAGAGGGTGTGAATGAGCAGGGTAAGAGCGATGGGAGTTGAATGGATGTAGTGCTAGTGCTCAGAGAATCTGGGCTGGTGGAGCATAAAGGTAATATGGATCCATCCTCATCTGAGCGGGAGGATAATGATGAGGCTGGAAATGACCTCTGTACCGAGCTTCCCACAACCATTACACCTTATGGCTGTCATTTTACTCGTGTGAGGGAACTGTCCTCTTGTTCTCGTTGGGAATTAATCGCCTCCTTACATTTAATGGTGAGGGGAAGGGTGTCGACCTTCCATATTAATGTCTTGGGTATGGGGCAGGCTAAGTGGCCTCCCTGTGCAACGTGGTACCCCATCTGAGAATTTTTTCTTGTTTTTAACAAAGTATTATGCTAAATGTTTTTACATCAACAATACTAAATTTTTTCACTTGTTTTTTATTTATTCTCATCATTATCTTGTTGCATAAACAATAATGCTATTCTTCTTTATTTTATGTATTGTTTAATTATTATCTTTTGAAAACAATTGGTCATTTTTTGTGCATTTAATTATATTAACTTTCATTGTTGAGCATATATTTCCCAACTAACATTGCAGGCACTCTGCTACCATGCAAACCTTGTTTTAAATGGCATGTTGAGAAGTGTTCCCTACCTTCTCTAAATGACAAAGTTTTCATTAAAATATTGTGTATGAGAAGAATGTTGATGGTTGTACATGATTAGATAGTTTGATCCTTAATATTTGTAGGTGGTTTCACATTGATTTGATATTTAAGTATAATACTTGAATGCATATTTCAAATATATATTCATAGTTGAATGCATAATTTGAGTTGAATGGATAATTTTAATATGATAATTGTATTTATAAATTATAATTTTATCTATGAATTCAAATATGATAGTTGAATTGAATAAATAGTTGATATTTCAAGTCATATGATAGTAGTTATTGTTGGATATTTATCAATATTAGTTATTTTCCTCTATACAAACTATATAGGACTACAAATGTGTATGAATATTACATTTCAAAGTTTTCAGTTGATCTGTAAATAATGGATGTATATCTCACTTGCTTCACTAACATGGATCCTCTGTAGAAAATAAGAAATCTAAGCTCTACTCCTAGTCTTGTACAAATATCTATGTCCTCGATGTAGTATACACACAACCAATCGAATTTCAATTACAATCAAGAATTTCAATTCTATTTCCTTTGTTGTTAATCACCAAGTAGGCATACACCAAGTGGTGATGGTTCCACGCTTCAAGAATTGGTTTTGTTTGGTGTATTTTTAGTGCCAAGTTGATCACCAATTATATCTCTATGAACGATATCAGTGACATGATATAAATATCTTTCTTCAATATATAATTTCTACTAGGAACACATTATATTCCGACACCTTCACTAGCACTCGTCCAATCTCAAATCCCAATACTCTAACATTGTATGACATACAAAGATTCAACACAAATTGAGATGCAAAACTCAGCCCAAACTAATTTTTTATTTTACAACTTCCACAAGCTATAGATACACCACCCTATTACCAATGATCTAAAAACATTATTGATTCTACTCAGAAACTAGAGTGAATTTACACATAGTTCTTCAACTTGGGTTCCATGGATAGATAGTGTTTTATCATCTATGTATGAATGACATCCAACATATTGTGCAATAATATTTCCATAGTGAATTAGATTATGTATAAGAATACATTTGTATGGAAAAGATACAACATAGGGAAGATGAAAGTCCACCAAACTATGGAAATGGTCTCTACTACAGACCACCAAATTGTGTGCAAAAAATCGATAAATATGGAAACAAAACCTTTGCTTGTAGAGTTATTCTTTAGAAATTTTGATAGGTGTTAAATGTTGAATCAAATTTTATGTAAATAGTGTTTGGTGCAATATGGAGTATTCTTTGAGATTTCAAAGTCTATAGAACTCAAATGTTGAAGTAATTTTTTCTTTTCTACTAATTCATAGATTATGAAGCATGTATAACAAAAACAAACTAAATTTAGTCCAACACATTATTTTGGAGAGATGAATACATCATAAAAGGATGTGCACAACCTATATAGCCTATGTATAGCCTCAAACTCCTCACATAACCCACATACGACCTCCCGTGGTCGAGTTGGACTATATGCTACCTCTAGGGAGTGATGAAACATAGCGTGCAACCTCTAAGAAGGGTAATATTGACCATGAAAATTGTATTTGGAATGCCAATAGTCTCATCATCCTAAATTTGTTGTTATTTTTTGTCCAATTTAGAAAATAAACTACTAAATCGTAAGAACAATTTAATAATAGCCATGGATCTTCAATTCCTAAGGAAAATGGATGTGGATATTTGCTAATTGTTGGTGTTTTTCAAGATATTAATTGAGAATGAATTTTTTAATAAAATCCACAGAAATATAGTCATAATGGATTTTCATAATAGTGGAGAAACTATGCCAATGGTCAAGTAACATGTGCACCCTAAAACTCTAACATACAATAATATAGGAGATAAAATTCCCAACATATAAGATGCCAACTATCTAGAAATTAAATGGGGATGGAATTGAGATATGGGAAAATGATGATGGGGATATAATATCTTACAATTACAGTTATTTTCAATTGAATCCCTTAATTATGCATGTCTTGCAATGTACAACATTCCACAACAGTTAATTACAACCGACAATTAAATGCAACACTTTTAATTCTCATTCAGTCATTCAAATCATAACTAAAATAGGAATACATAGAGTGAAACCACACAACCATTGAACACTAGAAGACGATAGATATTTTTACCCTTGAAATCCAAATGGGGAAACCAACATTCAATGGTTTCTTAGTTCTCTATTTTGGAAATCTATATTTACAATGCATTTCTTGGTTGTCTGTGTATACTCCACTCCTTGGCCAAAAGACCATTTGAGAGTGAGAATACAAAAGTAAATATAGAGAGCTAGGGTAATGGGAAGACCAACATGCCCAACCCTTCATTTCCCATTCCTCTGTCTTTTCTCTCCTATTTTTATTTTTCTTTCTTCATTTATTTTTCTTTTTCTTTCTCTCTTTTGTCTCATTTAATTTTACATTTTGATTGTCTTTAATAGGTTATATACAATTTATTAATTTCCTACTTACACTTGTAGCTACTGAGTCTTACAACAATTTCCCTATTTGGATCCATTTTCAGATCACGCCTCCCCATCAAGAGGGATTTTAGTATCCAAAATCTTAGAGCAAATGAATATGGATCAATGTGTATTCTATCTCCTTATTTGGAAAATTTACTTGACGTTGGATCCTAGCTACATCTTTGACTCCAGCTATGGATCTGACTTGTAGCTCTAGATAATAGCTCTGGTTCTATCTCTAGATCTAGTTGTTGGCTCTCTTGTTCCTAAAATATAGAATTCATCTCACTAATTCTCATCTTTGAGAAATCTTTAGATCCAAACTATACAAAAACATTCATTCTTATCCCTCTTGGACTTGGAAACAATCCATCTCAGTAGTCAACGAATCCAAGCCAAATGTTGGTTTTATTGTTCATTGTTACCCCTACAAGCTATTCCATCACACAACAATTCCACAAGAAGAGGTGCAGGATGCCTTATTTTTCTAATACCAATTGCTTCTCAACATGGAAACCATTATTTGCAGTCATGTCAATTGAATGATAATATTGCATGCCCCTACATGGTATATGTAGATGACTTGATCATTGGTATGTTGGTTCATATCTTGGTGATTCATTATTCAACCAACTTGTAATGAAAGAAATGTCAATCCATGCTTGAGATCCTTCTTTGATATCTCCTACTTTGACCAACCAATTGCTTTCTTCATTGGTCAGGCCTTGGACAAATTCTACTCCCTGGTCTAGAGATGCATGGAAATCATCATCCTCTTTATTCTTCACTCTCCATACTCTTCTCTTGGTTGTGAAGTTTGTAAGTTGAATATCAAGGCGAAGTCACCAACACTTTTCTTCCCAATGACCACTCAACTTGTAGTGGTGGAAAAATTTCTTGGCCCCACTGTATGAATTTATTTACACCCTTGTTTTCTCTAAGTGCCTCTAATTTTTCTATTGGTTTGGAAAAGTATTATTTTCATTCCTCCTGTGAAATCTTTATGGATTATGGAAATTGGATTGCTTCTCATATAAATATGTCTCAAGGTGCCCCTCCTTTCTACAATATGAACATGCCTTGAAAAACCAATAATCAAGAGTGTTATGGGATCTCTTCCTAAAATAATAAAAAACCAAGGGATGTCTTATTTGTTTCATACCTCTTTCTCGTTGTTTTATTGTTCCTTATAAAAAAAAATTCAACTTATTCTAAGAACTGGAATACATTGAGTCTTTGAACTCTTATCGTCACTTCCTTTCTACAATATACCACAAGAAGGTTGAGGTGGTATTGGGTTTTCACCTTCATGTACTACTACTTTTTCTTCTAATGAGAAGGCCAAATCTACCTTGTCTTTCACCTTAATAAAAGTGGTCTTCATGGTCATGGGATTTTTCCCTTCTCCATCGAAACATAGGCCTTCATGATTGACTTCCAATGCAACTACAACAGGGCTTAGGATTTGTCTTCTCTTTCCTAGCCCTTGTCCATGATAGCCCATATTGCTTAACATTTTTGAACCAATGCCCATGGTATTATTTTCAAATTCACCAAAATTATATTGAGAAAATTCTAAGGAAGGTGTTATTACTAACATTGTCTCAATCATGGTATTGGATTTAGAAATGGAAATTGGAGGCTTCACTTCCTTTGTCTCTTTCACACCTTCTTATATATTTTACAATGCTTCTTCCTTATTTGCAAACCATTTGTGTAATTGATACACCATCTAAATTATCCTAGATTCTACTGTCATCTATCCATATAAATGAGCTTCTCTTCCAATTGCAAAATTTTCACTCTAATATTGTACCAAATTGTGATAATAGTAGTGTGGGAGTCTTGAAATTCATCAAATCATTTCTTTAGCAATGACAATAATTTGGGAGAGGTCTCAAGTTTCCTAATCATCTCCACCATCATTCATTCATACATCCAAATATTATCCTTCAAGAATTTGTTCTCTTCTTGAACCTAAACATTGATGGCCCTTAAGTCTTAGAAACTTTCTCTCTTCACTTTACCCATGCTAGGTCTACATTCTCTTCAAAAATCTTCCAGTTCTGTCACAATTAAGGATTCAAATACTTTGATACCTTATGATACAAACATGAGGGTGATGCAGCCCCCCTAATCCCCCATAGGGATGCGTGACCTCCTAGTCTTGGATCTCTGATTATAGATTCAAGTGACTCTCTAAAACCTTAGTGGTTTCTTTTTGTGACTAGACACATGCCCTTTCAGCTTCTTGGTGCAGGTATTATAGAACCTGTGGCCTTCACTTTTTCTCTGCTACGAAATCTAAGAGTGTTGAGCGATAGATCCTTTTCAAATAATCTCTCTATTGAATGTGACCTTAGGAGATGACCATGCGATTGCAGGCACAACCACAAGCGGTTTGGAGTAAAACTACTTTTGGACCCACAATTCTCCTCAAGCTTCCACATGTCCTCCTGACGAAACCATCATTTGAATTGTAGCCCACCCTCAATATTTTAAACTCCACGCTACTCCTATCCTCGAAATGTTGCGAGATCATCGATCTTGTGATATTGATGATAACATCTGAATTGACAGTTCAAATATGTGCCTTTCGAAACTACAGACTAGATATGCCCCTCCTTCAATCAAAGTCCATGATCTCCTTTGCAACTCCAGACTTCATGGTTTTGAAATCTCAAACCCAACCTTCTTCCATACTCAAATATTCTGGAACTCACGATATGCTAACACCTGTCATGATCTATCAATGATTCTATTCCCACTTCAGATACTTGACCTTTCAATTCATATCAATGATCTTGTGACCCTTTTCTCGATTAATGATCGAGATTTACTTCGGGTCTCTGAACTTCTGAGATCTCAAATCTCAAAATTCTTTGTCCCAATGGATTTTACCCGGAGTCTATGATCCACTGACGTGTGTTCTCCTGATCTAATGATCGAGGATTACTTCAGATCTTTACCCAGAGCTCACAGATGTGACAACATCTCCTCTGAAACTAACAACTATGAATCACTTCGGGACTTTCCCCAGAGTTCATGGATTCACGCCACGCATCCCTTAGATCTCACAGTCCATATTTTACTTTGGGTCTTCGGGTATTCACACTATGACGATCTCAGTTCTCAAATTGAAAACCCACCACAACGTTTCCCGGAGCTCACGATCTACTACCAAGTGTCCACTTATAGATTGATGGCTCACTGCTCTTTGGCTCTTCGGGCTTTGGGTGTTTTGACACTTCAACCTCCACCTTCCTCTGGATCTTCTGACCTGTCGACAAGTGTCCTCCTAGATATAACGGTCCAGATCTACTTCGACTCTCCAACTGTTCACGCTTAGAGAGTTTCAAGTTTCAAACTTGCCTCCTTATGCACTGGTGATATCTGACGTCTCATATTCTCTTGATCGATCTGATGCCTGAGGTTTTACCCTGAACAATCTGACAACTCAGATTTTTTCTTGCGATCGGACGACTGAGATTCCACTTCGGCTTTCCAAAACTTTGGACTTCGGAAATCTCAAGTTTCAAACCTTGATAGGTTCTCTCTCCTCAATGTGCGAAGCACTAAGGCTTGTGCAACTTCCTCTGATCTGACAACTGTCGATCCCCTTCACTGTGATTTGACGATCACCATCGCTCCTCTTCCTGAGCTTCTAAACTCCTTCGACTTAGAAGATTTCTCAGTCTTCAAATGTTTTCAAACCTTTTCTCCTCCTATGAGTCTGACTCTGGGATCTCGTCAACACTCACTAAATTGCTATCTCTTATTATCTTTATCCATAAATAAATTCAACTCCCATGCACACCTTGTGTTCTCGGTATTTCGATAACTCAGATCAAAATATTTCTTGAAAAGAAATTATTCTTGCCCACCTAGATTACTTCAGTGCTTGGTCGTTCCTTGACATTGTGCACACCTTGCACCTAGTCTAAGTTTCCCTTGTTCTCTCTCTGAACTCTTTTGAGTCAATCTGAGACATAGTCAATGCACTCCTTGCGTTTGATATGCACACCTTGCAAATGAGTGTCAAGAGAGAAACAATTGAAACTCATCCAGTTTCATCACAAACTCATACAATTAACCTCTCGAACAATAATACATGAACGAACTGAAATAAATCACATACACAAAATATAGCATTCATTCATCCATACACCAAATGAACATAGTCCAAGATTTGGGACAATTCTGTCTATTCTATTCATTCATGAAAACAAATTACATAGTGTCTCTTCTACCCTACTCTGTTCTATTATCTCTTTGATCTATATCTATTACAATACTCATACATTCTTTTCTATTACAATGCAACAATAAACTATCTAAGGACTGTCTCCATGAGCTCTCGTTGTCATATATGTAACCTATCCTATCAAACTCTTAGTGGTTACCTAATCTGTCCTATTACAATAATTAACAATCATTTCTAGATAAGAGTCAACACTTTATATCTACAACCTCTTACAGTCCCTCACGACTTTACAAACACAACATATTTAAAAATGTTTCTTTCAAAAATATCTCAACAACTTGATTTAATTCTGAGTTAATTTCTGATGTGAACTCTGTCATGCTGAGATGTCGTTCCTTTGCCTCCATGCTTGCGTTTTGACTTTGAAGGCGATTTTCCTGCATCATACCCCTTTGGTTAAAATTTTCATGGACTCTTGTCTATGAACTCCTGTACTGTTTTTCCATGCTTCAAAATATCAAGTTCTGTGACCCAACTTGCATCTTCCATTAGATGATATTTCCACTTCACTAAATATTCAGGATATGTCCTTCTCCTAGTCTTGTTTCCATCTCGTTGTTCAATGATTTTCTCCATCTGAGGTTTTTCTGCTGTGGGAAATTGTTCTTCCCACTGAACCTCTTTTTGATCATCTGATTCTCCTGCTTAATCTCTCTTGTAAGGATACAGGTCTGCAACATTGAATATCGATGATATCCCAACATTGTCTGGCAACTCAATTTCATAATCATTGGTTGTGAATTTTCTAAGAATCTTGCATGGTCCAATCTTCTTCATATTTAACTTGTTATATGTTCCCCTTGGAAACCTCTCTTTTCTCAAATGAGCTAAAACTCCATCCCCAACTTCGAATTGAACTTCTCTCCTCTTTTGATCAAATTTGCTCTTGTATTTTTGGTTGTTGTCCTGTAGCTTCTCTTTGACTCTTTCATGAATTTTCTGCATTTCTGTTGCAAAATCCTTTGATCCAACACTTCTGAACTCATATTGATTCAAATCTCTCAACTTTGTAATCCCTCTTGGATGTATGCCATACACAATTTCAAATGGAGTTTTTCCTGTGCCTCTGTTCACTAAATTGTTGAATGCAAATTCTTCTTGTGCCAGAATCTGATCCCAATCACAACCTTTCTCAATGACTAAACTTATTAACAAGTTTCCCAGACTTATGTTTACTACTTCAGTCTGTCCATCTGTCTGAGGGTGATATGTTGAACTAAAGGATAAGTTCATCCCCAGCCTCTTCCATAGATTCCTCTAAAAGTGTCCTACAAATTTGGTGTCCCTGTCTGAGATTATGCTCCTCGACAATCCATGTAGTCTCACTACTTCTCTGAAAAACAAATTGGCGATGTGTGTATCATCACTTGTCTTTTCGAATGGTATGAAATGTGCCATTTTTGAAAATATGTCCACCACAACAAATATAAAATCACTCACTTTTTGAGTTCTAGGCAATCCCAAAACAAAATCCATATCGTTTGCATCCCACGACCTTTCTGGAATTGGTAATGGATGATAAAAAGCAATGTTTTGTTGCCTTCCTTTTGCATACTGACAAATTCATCATTTTCTCACAAACATTTTCACTTTTTCCCTCATGCTTGGCCAATAATACGAATTACTCAGCTGCACAAATTTCTTATCGTGACCAAAATGTCCAGCTAAACCTCTGTTGTGTTTCTCTTTCAGCAGGTTATCTCTCATTGAGAATTTTGTTATGCATAATTGTCTTCCCTTGAACAATAATCTATCCCAGATCAAATATCCATTCCATGTGATTCTATCTCCCAACAAAGGATTCTTGCATGCCTCTTAAGCTTCCTTAAAATATGCATCTTCTTTGTACATCTCCTTGAGGTGTTCAAACCCTAAGGTCTCCACTTGGAATTCCTGTACAATCAAACTCCTCATGTTCAAAGCATATGAAACTTTGTTAGCAGTTCCAACAATATGTTCAATAACGAAAGTAAAATTATGCATAAAATCTACCCATTTTGCATGTTTCTGATTCAACTTTTATTGCCTAGTAATAAACTACAAAGCTTGATTATCACTGTACAAGACAAATTCTTTAGGAATTAGATAGTGCCTCCATTTATTTAAAGCTTGAATCACTACATAAACTTCCTTGTCATACGTGGAATAGTTTTTTTTGGCGTCATTCAGTGTCTCACTGAAATAAGCAAATGGCTTATTGTCCTGGCTCAAGACTGCTCCAATAGCTAATCCACTTGCATTGCATCTCACCTGAAATGTTTTTGCAAAATATGGTAAGACCATAATTCGCTGCTCTGTGATTTTCTCCTTAAACACTTTGAAACTTTTTTCAGGTTCCTCTGTCCAACTAAAGGACTTGCATTTCTTCTTCACAATGTCCAACATGGGTGCCAATATACAACTGAAATTTCTGATAAATTTTCTACAAAAAATTGCTAACCCATGAAAAATTATCACCGCAAATATGTTGCTCGATGATGGACATTCTCTGATTTCTCTCACTTTTTTTGGGTCCATCTTCAATTTGTTTGAAGATATTATGAAACCCAAATATATCATCTCCCTCTTCACAAAAGAACTTTTCTTCAGATTTATCAACAATTTCTCTTGCTGCAACTTTTGCATCACTGATGTCAAATGTATTAAGTGTTCTTCCTTTGTCTTACTGAAGATTAGTATGTCATCCAGATATACTATGAAATTTTTTCCTATGAAGTCTTTCAATACTTCATTCATTAACCTCATAAATGTGTTTGGTTCATTTGTCAACCCAAATGACATGACCAACCATTCAAACAATCCTTCATATGTCTTGAATGTTGTTTTCCATTCATGTCCCTCTCTCATTCTTATTTGATGATATCCACTCTTTAAGTCTATCTTAGAAAAATAGCTTGCTCCACTCAAACAGTCCATAAAATCATCCATCCTTGGTAAAGGGAATCTGTACCTCATGGTTATCTTGTTGATGGCTCGGGAATCTGTACATACTCTCCATCCTCCATATTTCTTCGGACTTAATACAGTTGGTATTGCAAATGGACTTAGGCTTTCCCTGACTAAGCCTTTATCCAACAACTCTTGGACTTGATTTTTGACTTCCTCATTCTCTCTAGGTGTCAACCTATAAGTTGCTTTGTTTGGTAAACTAGATCCTGGAATAAGGTCAATGTGATGGCTTATAATCCTAATGGGTGGCAATGAGTGTGGTAACTTATCCACTACTATATCAACAAATTTTTCTAACAGTTCCTGGATCTCTATAGGAAAATCTTCCGCAGAATTATCTCTAAGAATAACTCTTGGCTTTGTCACTATAACAAACTACATTTCTTTCTCATTCTTGACTTCTTTCAAGAGCTCCTTCCCACTCATGAGAAGTATACTTGAACTAGCTTCTCTGGTTTTATCTTTGTCTTATATGGGTAACAACATATGTGTCCTACCATTCTTTTCTAAATTATAGGTATTATTTCTTCCATCATGAATAACTTTTCGGTCATACTGCCATGACCTTCCCAATAAAATATGACACGCATCCATAGGAATTACATTATATAATATTTCATCCCTATAACCTTCTATTTTAAATTTAACTTGGCATTGTTGACTTACCATTATTTGATGTCCTTTCTGCAACCACGATACCATGTATGGGTTTAGATGGGCAGTTGTATTTAGCTCCAACTTCTCCACAATATCCATGGATACTAGATTGTCATTGCTCCCACTGTCTATGATCACCTTGCAAACTTTGTCTTTCGCCTTGCAAGAAGTTCTGAATAGGCTTGTTCGTTGAACTGGTTCCTCTACCTCCTTCTCTAGTTTAATAAGAATCTTCCTCATCATGAGGTTCTGTCCTCCTTTTGTTGCTTCTGCTTCCACGTGTTTATGTGCTTCAACAACGTGTGCTTCACCTCCTCCTTCGTAATTTCTCTTGGGACATTCCCAAGACTTGTGCCCTGGTTTCCCACATGTATAACATTTAACCACGCCTCCTCTGTCTCTTCCTCCTCCTCTTCCTCTGGAAAAAAGAGCTTCTTCCTCCATGCTGTCCTTATTTAGAACTTCCACCCTTCTCAAGGTGACTATGTTGTTTGTCATCTTCATGCTTCAACTTCTAGAAATTTTCTCTGGTGGTTCCCTTACCTCTGCTTGAATTTCCACCTATGCTTCATTGGCTTTGCTTCCTGGCCAATTTTTCTTCATCTTTCAAGGCTACTTGATAAGCATCCTCGACTGTACTAACTGACATCATGCTAATATCCTCTTGTATTTCATATCTCATCCCATTGATATATCTGTTTGTCTGTTCATCTTCATTCTCTTTCTATCCAACCCTAATGTTCAGTCGGTAAAACTCTTCAATGTACTCCCTCACTGATAAACCTTTCTATCTTAGGTTTTGCAATATTCTGTACAGATTGATTTGGTAATCCTTCAGTATAAATTTGGCTTTCATCTTAGCTACCATCCTATCCCAACTTTTAATTTTCTACTTACCATTGCTCCTGTGTTTGGCTTGCAGTTCATCCCACCATAGCATTGCATGACCCTTCAGTCTTGTCACTGCATGCTTCACCATCTTGTCTTCTTCGACATCTTCGTAATCAAAGTATTTGTCCATGGCACGTACCCAATTTAACAATTCTTCAACTTCCAAATTGCCTTCATACATTGGTACCTCTATTCTTGCTTTGGATCCTATCTTTGAAACAACTTTTATTAAGCGAAACTACGCAGCATCCTCGGCTACATTTTCTTTGACTTCTTCTTCCTCTTTTATCTCATCTTCACTGATATCTCCAACGTCTGGTTCTCTTTTTTTTGTTGTTTCCATGGTGTCTAGTCTCATTCAGAGTCACCTCATTTCTTCTTCCATTTCTTCATTTTCTCTATGCCTTCTGGGTGGCATGATTTCAATGTGTCAGCTACAAACATAAATTAAATTTTGATACCACAATTGATACCAACTTAACTCCTTTCTTATTTTGTTTGTTGTCTGCAAACAAACTCAAAATCAACTCTGATACCACCTGATGCAGGCCCCCTACTCCCCCGTAGGG
>SNQJ01S0250558.1:0-12861 GCA_010110895.2 Picea sitchensis
AGGTACAATTAATCTGTGAGATTCACCAAGATATCGCAGACATGAGATTTAGCCAAGAGAAAATGGAAGCTAGGATTACTGCTCTTTCCAATAAGCTCCTAGAATAACAACAGAACATCATCGTCCTGGATTGGCATGCACCATCTCCAAACCATGGCGATGTCATTGTACTAGGTGAATAAGGACTTTATAGCTATGTTTAAGACTCTCCCTTATTTAGTAGATGTAGTTATTTTTTGTAATAGATATAGGATGCATATATATATATATAGCCAACTATGAACATAAGGACATTATTTTTTGTAATCTCAACTTAGAGGCCAGAGTTGGTTTCCTATTTTGGCAGCTCTAGTACTTTGGTAAATTCTATGTACTAGTTATTTTTAGCGGATGAAGGTACTGCAATTTCTAGCCTTAAAAAAACAAAATATTAATAAGCAATTAAAAATATATATTAACATAATTAAAATATATATTCAAAATCAAATAGACAACCCCGGATGGGGTGCCACGTTGATAGCATACATATCAATGTATTTAATAAGCATGTCGTCGCCCTTGCCTTCATTTCTTGAATGGAAGATAACATTCAAATCACTTCTGGGCAGGCTCGATAGTTCCCTCATGCAGGTTTAATGGAGCTCTCAGTGCGCCATGGCGGATGTACAACGATGGGTAAGAGAGGCATGTGCAAGGTCACTTCATCTCCCTTGGTGCCTCTCCATTTCCTCTCGGTATGTTATGGTTCATCCCACTCGGCTCAGCTATTGCATTTGGGATTTTCTCCTATCATTCTCCTCGCTCTGTGATTTATCAAGCCGAGTCTAGTCTGGTTATCCCTCACTGCCATGCCATGAGAGCATGGTAAGCCTAAGAGGGGGCAATACTGGTATATTTATGTAGCTAGGCATCGCCGCATTTGTAGGCTTTCCCAAGCTTCTTCGACCTCTCTAATTTGTCATGATAGGGAGAAAAATTCGCCTCCAATGCCCTATGTAGAGGAGGAAATTCCAGAAGAGCCAATTATGGTTCCACCAGATTCCCTTCTCTACATAGTCCTGGACTCCCAATACCAACCTAGCACCATTCACTCTGCCCCTACTACAACTTGTTCCATGGAAGGGGCGACTTGTATAATTCAGGAAGAGATTTCGTTGGCTGATTTCCCAATAGAGCCTCCATCGCCCTCCTCAGCTCTAGTATGAGATTCACAATCCACTTGCCTCCTTGCACCAGAATATCTAGAGCTCATCTTCAAGATGTGAAGGGATATGAAGAAACAACTTCACATGCATACTTTACTTAGCAGCAGACTCGACATTCTGTATGAAGCGCTCTCAAGCTCACAAAGCCAACAACAATGCTTGACCTGCGTGCAACCATATGTTTTCTCTCCTCAAGGAAACACTCAGGGCAAATTATGTTTTACTGGTTCTTTTGATGTTTAATCCTTTCACCTCTATGAACTTCTTTTGCAAAAAAACAATGAATTTTCCATACTCTTGTTCATATTTCTTGTTGCATGTTCAGACAATTTTGTCACTATACTACCCTACCACCTGTTTTGGTTTCCAAATGTTTGGTGAAACATGTTGGGGATTTTTCTTTTTGTCATGATACAACTAGAACAGAAGGGTGCCATCTGTTACAGTTTCCACTTGTTTGGCGGAACAAGTGGCAATCCTCCAAACATGACTTTGTGATGTATGATTATAGCAGTTTTTTGAGGAATTAATTTTTTTTATTAAAAAAAAAATTCAAATAGACAAAAAATTAAAATAAAAAAAATCGTATTCATGTTAACTAATAATTACAAATAAAAATAAGAAAACTAAGCATCACAAATGAGTAGCAAAAGTAATTTTTCAAAATTAAAAGATAAATAGAAATAGAGAAGTAATGAAAAGCAAAAAAATATTGAATGATTTTTTAAAATTAAAAGATAAATAGAAATAGAGAAGTAATGAAAAAATATATATAACATGATAAATGATGATGATGATGGTCATTAACGTGTCTACTAAGATCAATTTTGGTTTATGTCACTTGGGTTTGCTTTAAAATTTTATTACTGTGTTGGAAAAACTTTAAGATAAACATTCCTAAATCACCATAGTTTTGATGAGTTAAAAGGTTATGATGGTCGGTATTGTAACAAATATTTTGAAATTGAGATCTAATGTGGGTGTATGGAGGACATTCTAAGAGAAAGCATTTTTCATCTTCAACCCTCTTAGTGTCATAAAGATGACACATCATAAAGTTGGTGCAAAATGAAAGGCCGAAGAAGAATCATTAACCACATTCGAAATAATGGCAAGGATGATGAAGGAAGATGAAGAGGTTGTTGTTGTATCACCAACCATTATGAAGGAGTCAATGCACCACGTGATAATGTTCTTAGGGGAGAATGTATGACCAAAGAGCCAATGCAATATTTGATGATGTTGATGATGTATTCAAAGGAGAATTTAAGATGAAGGGGACATAACCCCGAGAGGGAATTGTGAACAATCCATCGAGACTTTCTTAACACTTGAGATCACCAAAAAGAAATTAGTAATTAAATACTAGTCTCCCAAAAGGTGGGGGGAGGTGTGAACAAATGCATTGCGTTGAGAACGGAAACTCTTAAAAATCCTTTAGAAAGAGATTAATAATGAAATACTAGTCTACCAAATGGAGAGGGGGGAGGGTAGTGCGATTTATTGGACTACTCAAAGAATGGGAATTCTTAAAAAGTCTCCCAGGTGTAGGCCTACTAGTCAAATATCAATAAGAGAGAAGAGATGGAAAAATACATGATTGAAATTGGAAAGGTGCTTCTAAAGAAAGATTGGAAGTGTCGTCTCTCTTAATATTTTAATATTTGAGGGTGAGAAAAAGTGAGTTCTACATGGTAGTGAACTTGTACTTTTAGTGGAACTTGAGTTTTGGACTATAGAAAAGATCCAACATTGAGTGATTCTCTATAAGCACACATAATCCATTCGTCTCTTCTTGTCTACTTGAATAATGGGGTAGGAAGACAAGAAGTCTCAAACGACACTACATCTAAAGGTACAACAACTTCCTTTAGAATTGATTAAGCATTTTATAATTGACTATGACTATAATAAATCCTTTTTCCTCTTATGTATCCCACATTAATTGGGAACGAGTCCATGGAGGTGTTAAAGTCCTTACATGCTATGGAAGCTATCACAATTAAGGTGGTCAACATTGAATGTGTCTTCTCCTCATATATGATTAACATTGACCTTTAAATAGTGAAAACTAATCTTGAACTACACAAAAAGGGAGCCTAATGTTCCCCTTTTAATCCCTAGATTAATTTGTAACGAATTATGGTTAACATTGTTTTTCAACATGGATGTTTAATTACCATGCCATGGTGGTCTAGACATATTAAACATTGTATATATTTTATTTCTAGTTAATGAAGAATCCAGATAGTTGATTGAGCACAAGCGCCTATAGGGGCTATGATACTATGAATGGGGAAAAGTGAGGGGGCCTAAATGGAGTTCTACATGCCTAATAATCCCAAGCCATCTTGGAAAAATTATTTTTGTGAATTACCATCTATTTATCCCTTTGAATTATCCATAGCTCAATCATTGAATAAATGTAAGGAGGTTGGTGGAAGAAGTCACCTCCCTAGTTATGAGAGCATGAAAAAGTACCCATATGATGGGATTGGTATCATTAACTATATGTAAGAGGTGGGTGAGAGAGTCACCTCACCAAGTAATTGAGGTATGGGATGAATATAATCAATTTTGGGAATTGTGACAGTCAAAGCATGCATGGAAGAATAGTGAGAAATTCAAGTGGAAGAGGGAACTGAGTTTTTGGTGAAGAAGGAAGAGAGAAAAAAACAAAGTTCATGCAAAAGGAGAGCCAACCATAGTGTGTGAGGAAGACCAGCCAAGAAAACAAGTGTTTAGCACCTTGAGAAGAGAAGAAAAACATGGAAATTCATTGGATTTATAGGACTATAGCGGGGACCTTGCCAGGTACACACTATAGAGAATTGGAGGGGGGAGCTTCTAATGGACTGTGTTGTAGAGAAGGTATTTCTCTCCCTGTGGTGTGTGGGGAAAGCATTGGGGTGCCAAAGAGATATTTTTTGTTCCTAAGACTCAACAAATTGTTCCTGGAAATTAATTCCTTGCTCTGAGTTGATAGATTGCTCTGAAATTTGCTCAGGGTGTCATTTTCTCCCTTGTAGTATCATAGCCTGGCTAGGGGTGGCCTATTGCATATAGATTGATGTGAAACAATGCCTACAATTGGGTGGAAAATCTCTCACCCTCAGTCAATTGTTTGGACAACATCTTATAAACGAATAATTTTCTCTTCCCTATTTCGAAAATTCATATACATATTTAAATTATGAAAAATTGTATTGGTCTGTGCAAAAAGATAATGTTTAGTAGTCAAAGAATTGAATGGATGTAATGTTGTATGTTTCCTGTGTGTAAAGGTGATCCAGATTATTTTTGGCACAAAATGAGAGCGGAGATATAATAAAGAAATGTACAGAGATATCTCAGATATCTAATAATATAACAAAAATATATCAGAGATGCAACCATAAACACAAAGATACATTAATAAACATTTTTTTATTAATGAGCAAAAATGTACAAAGACTGTAAAAATACAGAGTGAAAGCCTCACTAGAATGGTGGCAGCTTATCTCTAAGAAAATATGTGTCCACTACTCGCATTCGCAAGAAGATGATTTTACAATGAGGCTCCAAAGGCCTTTTTATCATAAATAAAATCCAAAACCCTAACCCCGGAAGATGAAAAGCCAACAATTTTGTGGACCCCGTTTTGGGTAGTTTGGTGTATCAATTTCCTGGGGGCGTAACTTTGGCATACAATCTCTGTTTGGGGCGCACGATAGCTCGTTGGAAAGGTATCGTCGAGGAGATTCATTTTGGGGGCCTAATTAGAGACTTAGGATATCATTGAGAAGATCGATCCTGAAAATCCTTCATTTAGGCCCTCAAAATGGCCCTGGAAGTTAAAAATTGCTAAAAATAGTAATTTACCAAAATTACCAGATTTTTTTTTTGAGCCAGTTGGAAAATGTGGGTGGCCATCGATATCCACCTGGATCAAAAGGTGATTTATTTTTGTTGGTCTGTGAAGAGAGATATGATGAAATGCTTAAAATATTTGAAGGAAATGTATCTATGTAATTTTCTATGTAAACCATGAATTATCGACTAGTTATCGTTCTTAGAAATTCATGTTTTTTTTTTCGTAAGTGAGTTGAAATTCTATATTACTGAGAAAAATATGGTACAAAAAGGAAAAGAGGGGTATCCCCTAATCTTCCAAAAAGGAAACCAGATCAGGGATCTCGAAGTTGCATTGTCTACATAAGCGAGGGGAGGGATGGGCCGCTACCCGGGGAAACCGACCCAATCTCCGAAAACTCGTTTGAAAAATCTATACCATAATATATACATAAAACCAAGAAAGTATAACAGGGGTTTATCATACACTGATAAACAAAAAGACCATTGGTTGAGGCTGCGCTAGTCCAAGAGGATTGGATGGCTTTCCTCTCCTTCCTTTCTTGCCTCGTTCTCCTGTTTCTGCTCCACCGTGCGTGTCTTTCTTATGTAGGCTGGTGTTCCGCATTGGTCTGCTGGAGTGATGTCCATGTGGTGGACATAACAAAGGTAGAGGTGGAATTGTCTAGCCATTCTTTCCATTTTTTCGTTTTGGTTCCTCTGGTCCTTTGTTATTCTTCTTACGTTGGCCTCCAGGTTGCTAAGGCGGATCAGAATTTTTGTGAGTTCCTTCTTATGGCCACGGTTTGCCACCCTGCTGGTCTCGTTCTTGTCAGCTCTCAGCTTACTTATCAAAAATTTTGTGCGCCAAGCTTCCTCCACCGTTTTGTGGTAGAGGGTTGTCCTAGGCTGTGTGGCCCCTGGGTCCCTTATCCCGTCCGCTTCTTGGATGAGTTTCGCCCAGGCTTTTCCCTGGTGCTTGGTGTTGACTTCTCTCTCCCACCTGTCGATGACCGCTTTTCCCTTTGGATCGACCTGCTGAAGAAAGGTTCCTTTGGCCTCTCTGGCCACCTGCTCCATCCTAGTGATCTTCCAGGCACTCTTTGGAAGTTCCTCCCCCTGGGGCCCCCTCTTACTCTGGGTATTCTTCATTCTTACCATCTCTCTTTGAATGTAGTGGCTTCTGTCTTGACTTCGTCCTCCGCTTCTATTCACCCCTTCCTGGTCTCTGTAATTACTGCTCGCTGGTATGTAGCTATCCCTGATGCTTCTTCTTTTAAGGGGTTACCCTGGATGCGATCTTATCCTGGTAATCATGGGTCTCCCGTAAAGGCATACCTTTTGGTCCTTTTTCACCGTTTCAGAGTGTGTGCGCTTGGGATTCCCGCCGTCGTCCCTGCACCAATCCTTTTCCTTGCACACTTTACTCTAATCATTTCCTCCCACCGTATCTGTGAGTGGATGAGGTGTACCCATTCTTGCCCACGGGCTATCCTTTTGATCTTTGTCCTTTGCCGTTTGTGGATTAACCTTTCTTCTCTCCCACGAACAACCCCTGTACTTCATTCTATTGACATGACCGTGGTTTCGTACCTCCTCTTGTGGTGTGACCATGATTTGCATTGTAACTCGTGTTTAAATGGTGGCCTATTGGATTCTGCCTGGATCCTACTTTCCCTTCAATTAATTCTGCACCTTCAGCTGCGATGTGGTCGTCCGTACTTTGGTTGTCGTCATAGTCCTTTGCCGCTAGTTGGGTACAATCCTTCCGAAACTGGCCATTCGAGATGTTACTCCATGTGGAATCCAGTTCTGTTCCTTCCTTGTCGACCCCTTCGTTTGTGATTCTATCCGCTAATTCATTTGCTGACCTTCGAACCCAGCGCAACTCCATTGTGATCCTTGTCTGCAAATGCTCTTGAATTTTCTGTAGGGAGTAAGCCAAGCACCAGTGCCTCTGAATTTTTCCCACTCTGGTGCCATTTTGGAGTTTCTTTATTGTGTTGATGACCAACATGGAATCTCCTTCCACTATGACGTTGGTCATCCCTTCCCGGTGTAGTATCTCAAGGCCGGTCTCCAGGGCTCCAAATTCCACAACGTTGTTGGTTGAGTTCCCCAGACTCCCAGTGTACAACCAGATAATTTTTCCTTGACTGTCCCTGATTACTCCCCCCATTCCTGTCCGTCCTGGGTTACCTTTCGACGCCCCGTCGAAATTTAGCTTGAGGGATCCCTCTGGTGGCGGTTTCTAGCTGCGCTCACCTACTTGTAGTTGTGGCAAATGTCTTATCTGATTGGGGTTGCGTCCTTATTTTAGTTGAAAAGTCTCTAGAATTCTGAGATCCCGGTCTGTGAGTTGCGCTCCTCCTGTTTGGCAGTTGCGGCTCTGTACCGTTTCTCTTGTCATGGATATTATTGTTTCCTTGATCTTTCCTGTCGTCCATCTTTGGTTCTTGAATATGCATTGGTTCTGTTCCTTCCATATTGCCCAAATGATCATGCCGAGAATGAGGGTCCAACATAGATTCACCTCTTCGTTTTCGCTGTAATTTTCCTTCCATGTGTTTATAGTTGCAGAAATATTACCTCTGATCCTATTAGATTGTCGGAAGATGCCTGTCACCCAGTCCCAGACTTCTGCTGTGTAGGGACATTCATCCAGGAGATGGTTTGTTGTTTCCTCCTTTTCTTCACATAGGTGACATCTTGAAGGGCCTATGAAACCTCTCTTCTTTAGGTTCTCCCAAGTTAGTATTCAGTTGTGTAGTATTAGCCACTGGAAGATTTTTATTTTTGGCCAATGAGGGTCATTCCAGAGCTTGTCCCATTGATGCGTCGAGTCTTCTTGGTCCTGGTCCGTTATATAGTGGCATACTTCTTTAAGATTGAATTCCCCGCCATCTTTGTGCCCCCATATCAGCTGGTCATTTCCATCTGTGACTACAATTTTTCATCTCCCCAATTCCTCCTCCACCTTTGTTACTGTTGTTGCGGTCTGGTCTCTAGTCTGTGGGGTGAGAGTGTTCCAGATTCTCCAGTTGTTGCGATCCGTTTCTTGTTTTCAGTAATGGTAGACTCGGGTTTTGCCTTGCGCCATCATCTCCTATTGGAGTTCCTCCTGACCCAGTTTTTCTATTATAGGTTCCTGTTGCCAGACATCCTCCCAGAATCGGGAGGTTCTGTCATTCCTTATTTCCCAAAAGTTGTGTGTCTAGATCCAGGTCTTGTTGCACCAGGCTAGGTTCCATATGGCAGAACCTTCCCTGGTGCCTCTAAAGCGGATTTTGTCCTAGTCGCAAATTTCCGAGGCATACTTTGCCTTCGACAGGTTGACCCATGGCGTGGCCGTTTCTTTGACC
Organism: Picea sitchensis; assembly: GCA_010110895.2. Lineage (NCBI taxonomy): Eukaryota > Viridiplantae > Streptophyta > Pinopsida > Pinales > Pinaceae > Picea > Picea sitchensis. The sequence goes on from SNQJ01S0250558.1 coordinate 8,399, forward strand.
CAGAGCCACCAAAGTTTCACCCCATAGGCATCATTGGTCACTTGCGGGTCGTGTAACCCCATGCCTCCTTTGCTTTTTGGTTTACAAACCTTCTCCCAAGCCACCAATGCCCATTTTTTCCTTGTTTCCGCTCCTTTCCATAGGAAGTCCCTTTGTATGGTTCTTCATTTTTGTAGAATCCCCTTGGGGATTGGGAAAACTGACATCATAAAGGTTGGGATAGCTTGCAAAATTGACTTGGTTAGGATAAGTCTTCCGGCTAGGTTGAGGGATCTATACGTCCAATTTTTTACCCGGTCTTGTAGCTTGTTGACTATTCCTTCCCAAGTTGACATCTTGATAGATTTGTCTGTCAGGGGAATGCCTAGGTACTTGGTTGGGAGGGATTTGCATTCAAAGCCCAAGATGTTGGCCAAATTCTTTTGGATAACAGGGTTGGTATTAAAGAAGAAGATCATAGATTTGGATTGGTTTATCTCTACCCCCGAGGCTTCCCTAAACTCATCTAAGATGCGTTTGTAGGCTTTCACTTCCTTGATTGTGGGTATGCCATGAAGTAAGGTATCATCCACAAATTGTTGGTGTGTATAAGTCGAGCAATTTTCGTAGGGTTTGATACCTTTTATTTCCCCTGTTGCGGTTGCGCTTTTTATGCTTCGACTGAGACCTTCCATAATTAGGATGAATAGGAAGGGGGACAACGGGTCTCCTTGTCTGATGCCTCTCGTGGGCCAGTAAGGTTTGGCAAGGGCTCCATTTACTAGTAGCGAGAAGCTGGTTGTGGATACGAGGTTGACTATCCACCTGATCCAGCGTTGGGTGAAGTCAAAGGCTTCCAGGGTCCTAACCATATAGTGCCAACTGATTTTGTCATAAGATTTTGCTAGGTCCAATTGTATTATCATTCCCCCTCTTTTCTGAAGCTTCAGGGTGTGGATAAGTTCATGGGCATGGATAATATTGTCCATTATTTGCCTTCCTTTCATGAAACCTGCCTGTTCTTGTGAGACCAGTGTGGGTAGGATTGGTTTTAATCTATTTTCTATAATCTTGGAAATTATCTTATACACCACATTGCACAATGCTATAGGTCTGTAACGATCGAGGGTTTTGGCTTCATTTTCTTTGGGGATAAGTGTAATCATTGTAGCATTTAGTGCTTTCAAAATGGAGGCTGACCTTCTAGAGTCTTCCACTACTCTATAAACATCATGTTTGACGACTTCCCAACATGATTTGAAGAACTCCACTGTGAAACCATCTGGGCCTGGGGCTTTTCCATTGGGCATTTCCTGGAGTGCTTGGTCTATTTCCTCCTCTGCAATGGGCTTGTTCAGGTTGTTAATTTGTTCTTATGTTACCAGGAGAGGGATATGCTGGATTACCTTTTGTATGGCCTCTGTTCTATCTTGGTAGGTTCCTGGGCTATTCCATGGAAGTGGTTTACCAGAGTTGTTTCGATGTCCTTATGTGACTCTCTTTCTATGCCATCCTGGTCCCTAATCTTCAAGATTTTGTTATGGGCTCTTCTGGCCATGGTTGTTCTATGAAAAAAAATAGTGTTCCGTTCTCCTTCCTTAAGCCATATGATCTGGGACTTTTGTCACCAGAGAGTTTCTTCTTGTTGGCACCGCTCCTCCCATTCCTGGGTCATCTATATTTCCTCCTTTTTCCACTCCTCATTGTAACCCTCCGAAATGCAGGTTTCCTGGAGCTTTTTCATTTTTTCTTCAATGTTGATCTTTTCTTGGTTTATATCCCCAAAAGTGTCCTTGTTCCACTCCTTGAGCCTATATTTGATATGTTTTAGTTTCTTATAGAGTTTGAACATCCTTGTCCCTTGCTTTGGTTGCTCCTCACGCCACCACTATTTGATTCTTTCCTTGAAAGTCGGGTGTTCAATCCATAATTTCTCAAATCTGAAAGGTCTGTTCTTTGGTGTGGTTTGGAAGCCTGCTTCCAGTTGTACTAGCCAGTGATCAGATCCCCCCCATGGAAGGATGTTGCAGTCGAAGGTTAGCCCCTGCATAATGATTGACTCTGACACTGGGAATCTGTCGAGTCTTGTTGCTACCTGATGCTGGCTCATTCACTTATTGTTCCAGGTGAACTGGCCATTATCGGTTTTCAGATCTACCATCTCTGATGTGTCTATGAATTTTGAGAACTCCTCCGCATCTCTATCCAATCTTCTTGTACCTCCTTTTTTCTCCGCAAGTGACGTGATGATGTTGAAATCTTCGGCTAGGATCCAATGAAGGTTGTTGGCTCGGTTTTTAAGATCATCTAGGTCTCTTAGCATTCCTCTCCTATCCTCTGACACCTCGGGTCCATACACATTAGTGCATAAAATCAGCTATGTGTTCCCAATGAGTTGCATGCAGATCGTAAGGGTATGCCTTGTTGCTTCAACTGCTATTAGGCTTAATACTTGTGGGTTCCACAGGGTGAGGATACCTCCTGCCATTTGGTGGCCTCCAATAGCCACCATCTTGTACTTGCGCCATTGTTGTTGACTGATTGTTTCCATTATGTTTGTATTGCATTCTCTTGAATAAAACAGAGATCCGGTTGTTCTTGTTTTAGTCTATTCCTAAGGATTTGTTTCTTTCTTGGGATGTTTAGGCCTCTTATATTCCAAGTTATAACCTTCATTTAAACATGCAGGGGGGAGTTGGGGAAGAGTTTTTTTATCTTACCCGAGTTTATCAGTAGCGCTCCAAGCTCCTGCAGGGCTACACTATTTGATTTCCTGCCTTTTTTCCTCCGCGTCTGCTTGGGTGAGAGCTGTGGTTGTCCCTCGCCGACTTTGACTCCTAGGTGTCTAATCTCACTATGTGTACGCTTTAGGCCTCTAGCTTTGGCTTCCTCCCTTAGGAGGAACAAGTACTGGATGCGGTCAAGTTGCTCTGTTGGTACATTGTCTACTCCATGCCTTTTCCATTGCTCCAGTATGTTCGTGAGATCTATCCCTTCCCTTTCCACAAGGTCTCTGAGTTCTGGATCTTCTATGCCTACTTCGCTTGGTGTCATTTCCGCCTCTCCCTCTGCTTCTTTCATGGGGGTGTTGTCGTCTCTGATTTCTCCTTCCATCGGAGTTGCCCAGCTTCCCTGTTCCTTCTGGTTATTTGGTCGGTCGGTGGGCTAGTTTGGTGTTTGTTCTCTGACTTCCTTAGCTTTTTCCATATCCTTATTGGCTTCTGTGCCTTGATTGGTTTTATCCCGTCCTTCCGGGTTATTCCGGACCTCTGGGTTATTTCCTGCTTGGGCTTTTCTCTGCTTTTTGTTGGCTCTACTTCTAGGGTTTGGTTTAACAAACCCATCCTCTGCATCCTGCCGTGGTTTGGGGTTTTTCGTTTCCTGTTTTTTATTGAGAGCGCATTCCCTGATCAAATGACCATGTTCATGGCACCTTCTACATCATAAGGGGATCTATTCATAATCAATGTTTTGAATCCATTCCTCATCCCTGAATTCGAGGCTTATGGCTTCTGGGAGTGCTCCCGACACATCCATCTCTATACATATTCTTGCGTAAGATGTGTATCTCCCTTTCAGGGTGGCTTTTTCTATCTTTATATATTTCCCCAGTTTATTCCCTATTGCTTCAAAAGTAGAGGGTAACCAATAGTCTAAAGGTAGGGAATAGAGTCTCAGCCAAACCGGTACCTTTTTGAAAGTCTCTTTTTCTGGGGAGAAGTTCTCCTTCCATGGCTGCATGTACAATCCTGCTGATGCATGGAAGTATGGCCCTCCTTCAAATACTCTATCTCTGTCTTCTAGGTTTATGAAGACTGCTGTGAAGAAACCTTTCAAGCCCAGATGGAGTTCCACTTCCCCATTTGGCTTCTAGTGATATTTGATCCAGTTGCGCAACGTTCTTTCAGTGGGCCACAAGCCCATAAATTTGCAGATTAGCGCATGCGCCTTCATCTGATCCTTGTAGAGTTGCGTCTGCGGGTCCTCCATTATCACCTTGGGTATTGTTATCGCACGGTTTGTAGGAAGGGTTTAGGCAGCTTGAGTCAAGGCTTAAAACCGGCGTAACAGGAGCATCCCCACCCACTGTCACCTCGATGGGGGCTCTTTCTATTTAGGAGGGCTAGTCCAAGGGAGACGTCCCTATGTAATCTGGGTTAAAAGGGAAAAAGGGGTAATGGCAAAGATAAGAGGTTCCCTTTCACAGATTACTGCCCAATAAGAGATAGTCAAGAGAAAAGTCTTCCACTGAATGGCACCTGTTTGCAAGACAAGACAAATGACTAGAATGTGTGCTGCAGTGGACTAGTACTTCAAAGGATTAATGACTATCTTCAAGCATACATATGAGCAATGATTAGATATAATTATTGACGAAGTCAATGATTATCAAACAAAGACAAAATCACTTCTTCAATAAGTACATCAAGAGACAAAAGCATTCAATGTGCAAATCAATCCTTGTATTATATCAACATGCAATA
>SNQJ01S0250559.1:0-12861 GCA_010110895.2 Picea sitchensis
TTGAAATATGTCCTCAGGGTCTAAGTGGAGGAATTCCTCTAGGAATTCCTCCTCAATTATGCAATTAGTGTCTTCCATGGATTCCTATTCTTTCTAGATAATGGTTGAAGCACTTGTGCTTGCTGGGATATGGTTGGGAGCTACCAATTATCCGGTACTATGAAGAGGAGGGATTTTGGAGGGACCTGGATAGGTTCCTTTGGAATATCCTCCACAATGTATGTCATTCACAGCATGTTGGGCTTCTCGCATCGCTGATTCCAATCTATGAACAGGGCCCACTCAAGTCTCTGCACCCTTCATTGTCTAGCAGCAAAAATGTACCAGGCAGGGCCGCGCCATGGCCTGCCTCTTTCCCTTGGCATGGTGAGGTCAGAGAGGGTGTGAATGAGCAGGGTAAGAGCGATGGGAGTTGAATGGATGTAGTGCTAGTGCTCAGAGAATCTGGGCTGGTGGAGCATAAAGGTAATATGGATCCATCCTCATCTGAGCGGGAGGATAATGATGAGGCTGGAAATGACCTCTGTACCGAGCTTCCCACAACCATTACACCTTATGGCTGTCATTTTACTCGTGTGAGGGAACTGTCCTCTTGTTCTCGTTGGGAATTAATCGCCTCCTTACATTTAATGGTGAGGGGAAGGGTGTCGACCTTCCATATTAATGTCTTGGGTATGGGGCAGGCTAAGTGGCCTCCCTGTGCAACGTGGTACCCCATCTGAGAATTTTTTCTTGTTTTTAACAAAGTATTATGCTAAATGTTTTTACATCAACAATACTAAATTTTTTCACTTGTTTTTTATTTATTCTCATCATTATCTTGTTGCATAAACAATAATGCTATTCTTCTTTATTTTATGTATTGTTTAATTATTATCTTTTGAAAACAATTGGTCATTTTTTGTGCATTTAATTATATTAACTTTCATTGTTGAGCATATATTTCCCAACTAACATTGCAGGCACTCTGCTACCATGCAAACCTTGTTTTAAATGGCATGTTGAGAAGTGTTCCCTACCTTCTCTAAATGACAAAGTTTTCATTAAAATATTGTGTATGAGAAGAATGTTGATGGTTGTACATGATTAGATAGTTTGATCCTTAATATTTGTAGGTGGTTTCACATTGATTTGATATTTAAGTATAATACTTGAATGCATATTTCAAATATATATTCATAGTTGAATGCATAATTTGAGTTGAATGGATAATTTTAATATGATAATTGTATTTATAAATTATAATTTTATCTATGAATTCAAATATGATAGTTGAATTGAATAAATAGTTGATATTTCAAGTCATATGATAGTAGTTATTGTTGGATATTTATCAATATTAGTTATTTTCCTCTATACAAACTATATAGGACTACAAATGTGTATGAATATTACATTTCAAAGTTTTCAGTTGATCTGTAAATAATGGATGTATATCTCACTTGCTTCACTAACATGGATCCTCTGTAGAAAATAAGAAATCTAAGCTCTACTCCTAGTCTTGTACAAATATCTATGTCCTCGATGTAGTATACACACAACCAATCGAATTTCAATTACAATCAAGAATTTCAATTCTATTTCCTTTGTTGTTAATCACCAAGTAGGCATACACCAAGTGGTGATGGTTCCACGCTTCAAGAATTGGTTTTGTTTGGTGTATTTTTAGTGCCAAGTTGATCACCAATTATATCTCTATGAACGATATCAGTGACATGATATAAATATCTTTCTTCAATATATAATTTCTACTAGGAACACATTATATTCCGACACCTTCACTAGCACTCGTCCAATCTCAAATCCCAATACTCTAACATTGTATGACATACAAAGATTCAACACAAATTGAGATGCAAAACTCAGCCCAAACTAATTTTTTATTTTACAACTTCCACAAGCTATAGATACACCACCCTATTACCAATGATCTAAAAACATTATTGATTCTACTCAGAAACTAGAGTGAATTTACACATAGTTCTTCAACTTGGGTTCCATGGATAGATAGTGTTTTATCATCTATGTATGAATGACATCCAACATATTGTGCAATAATATTTCCATAGTGAATTAGATTATGTATAAGAATACATTTGTATGGAAAAGATACAACATAGGGAAGATGAAAGTCCACCAAACTATGGAAATGGTCTCTACTACAGACCACCAAATTGTGTGCAAAAAATCGATAAATATGGAAACAAAACCTTTGCTTGTAGAGTTATTCTTTAGAAATTTTGATAGGTGTTAAATGTTGAATCAAATTTTATGTAAATAGTGTTTGGTGCAATATGGAGTATTCTTTGAGATTTCAAAGTCTATAGAACTCAAATGTTGAAGTAATTTTTTCTTTTCTACTAATTCATAGATTATGAAGCATGTATAACAAAAACAAACTAAATTTAGTCCAACACATTATTTTGGAGAGATGAATACATCATAAAAGGATGTGCACAACCTATATAGCCTATGTATAGCCTCAAACTCCTCACATAACCCACATACGACCTCCCGTGGTCGAGTTGGACTATATGCTACCTCTAGGGAGTGATGAAACATAGCGTGCAACCTCTAAGAAGGGTAATATTGACCATGAAAATTGTATTTGGAATGCCAATAGTCTCATCATCCTAAATTTGTTGTTATTTTTTGTCCAATTTAGAAAATAAACTACTAAATCGTAAGAACAATTTAATAATAGCCATGGATCTTCAATTCCTAAGGAAAATGGATGTGGATATTTGCTAATTGTTGGTGTTTTTCAAGATATTAATTGAGAATGAATTTTTTAATAAAATCCACAGAAATATAGTCATAATGGATTTTCATAATAGTGGAGAAACTATGCCAATGGTCAAGTAACATGTGCACCCTAAAACTCTAACATACAATAATATAGGAGATAAAATTCCCAACATATAAGATGCCAACTATCTAGAAATTAAATGGGGATGGAATTGAGATATGGGAAAATGATGATGGGGATATAATATCTTACAATTACAGTTATTTTCAATTGAATCCCTTAATTATGCATGTCTTGCAATGTACAACATTCCACAACAGTTAATTACAACCGACAATTAAATGCAACACTTTTAATTCTCATTCAGTCATTCAAATCATAACTAAAATAGGAATACATAGAGTGAAACCACACAACCATTGAACACTAGAAGACGATAGATATTTTTACCCTTGAAATCCAAATGGGGAAACCAACATTCAATGGTTTCTTAGTTCTCTATTTTGGAAATCTATATTTACAATGCATTTCTTGGTTGTCTGTGTATACTCCACTCCTTGGCCAAAAGACCATTTGAGAGTGAGAATACAAAAGTAAATATAGAGAGCTAGGGTAATGGGAAGACCAACATGCCCAACCCTTCATTTCCCATTCCTCTGTCTTTTCTCTCCTATTTTTATTTTTCTTTCTTCATTTATTTTTCTTTTTCTTTCTCTCTTTTGTCTCATTTAATTTTACATTTTGATTGTCTTTAATAGGTTATATACAATTTATTAATTTCCTACTTACACTTGTAGCTACTGAGTCTTACAACAATTTCCCTATTTGGATCCATTTTCAGATCACGCCTCCCCATCAAGAGGGATTTTAGTATCCAAAATCTTAGAGCAAATGAATATGGATCAATGTGTATTCTATCTCCTTATTTGGAAAATTTACTTGACGTTGGATCCTAGCTACATCTTTGACTCCAGCTATGGATCTGACTTGTAGCTCTAGATAATAGCTCTGGTTCTATCTCTAGATCTAGTTGTTGGCTCTCTTGTTCCTAAAATATAGAATTCATCTCACTAATTCTCATCTTTGAGAAATCTTTAGATCCAAACTATACAAAAACATTCATTCTTATCCCTCTTGGACTTGGAAACAATCCATCTCAGTAGTCAACGAATCCAAGCCAAATGTTGGTTTTATTGTTCATTGTTACCCCTACAAGCTATTCCATCACACAACAATTCCACAAGAAGAGGTGCAGGATGCCTTATTTTTCTAATACCAATTGCTTCTCAACATGGAAACCATTATTTGCAGTCATGTCAATTGAATGATAATATTGCATGCCCCTACATGGTATATGTAGATGACTTGATCATTGGTATGTTGGTTCATATCTTGGTGATTCATTATTCAACCAACTTGTAATGAAAGAAATGTCAATCCATGCTTGAGATCCTTCTTTGATATCTCCTACTTTGACCAACCAATTGCTTTCTTCATTGGTCAGGCCTTGGACAAATTCTACTCCCTGGTCTAGAGATGCATGGAAATCATCATCCTCTTTATTCTTCACTCTCCATACTCTTCTCTTGGTTGTGAAGTTTGTAAGTTGAATATCAAGGCGAAGTCACCAACACTTTTCTTCCCAATGACCACTCAACTTGTAGTGGTGGAAAAATTTCTTGGCCCCACTGTATGAATTTATTTACACCCTTGTTTTCTCTAAGTGCCTCTAATTTTTCTATTGGTTTGGAAAAGTATTATTTTCATTCCTCCTGTGAAATCTTTATGGATTATGGAAATTGGATTGCTTCTCATATAAATATGTCTCAAGGTGCCCCTCCTTTCTACAATATGAACATGCCTTGAAAAACCAATAATCAAGAGTGTTATGGGATCTCTTCCTAAAATAATAAAAAACCAAGGGATGTCTTATTTGTTTCATACCTCTTTCTCGTTGTTTTATTGTTCCTTATAAAAAAAAATTCAACTTATTCTAAGAACTGGAATACATTGAGTCTTTGAACTCTTATCGTCACTTCCTTTCTACAATATACCACAAGAAGGTTGAGGTGGTATTGGGTTTTCACCTTCATGTACTACTACTTTTTCTTCTAATGAGAAGGCCAAATCTACCTTGTCTTTCACCTTAATAAAAGTGGTCTTCATGGTCATGGGATTTTTCCCTTCTCCATCGAAACATAGGCCTTCATGATTGACTTCCAATGCAACTACAACAGGGCTTAGGATTTGTCTTCTCTTTCCTAGCCCTTGTCCATGATAGCCCATATTGCTTAACATTTTTGAACCAATGCCCATGGTATTATTTTCAAATTCACCAAAATTATATTGAGAAAATTCTAAGGAAGGTGTTATTACTAACATTGTCTCAATCATGGTATTGGATTTAGAAATGGAAATTGGAGGCTTCACTTCCTTTGTCTCTTTCACACCTTCTTATATATTTTACAATGCTTCTTCCTTATTTGCAAACCATTTGTGTAATTGATACACCATCTAAATTATCCTAGATTCTACTGTCATCTATCCATATAAATGAGCTTCTCTTCCAATTGCAAAATTTTCACTCTAATATTGTACCAAATTGTGATAATAGTAGTGTGGGAGTCTTGAAATTCATCAAATCATTTCTTTAGCAATGACAATAATTTGGGAGAGGTCTCAAGTTTCCTAATCATCTCCACCATCATTCATTCATACATCCAAATATTATCCTTCAAGAATTTGTTCTCTTCTTGAACCTAAACATTGATGGCCCTTAAGTCTTAGAAACTTTCTCTCTTCACTTTACCCATGCTAGGTCTACATTCTCTTCAAAAATCTTCCAGTTCTGTCACAATTAAGGATTCAAATACTTTGATACCTTATGATACAAACATGAGGGTGATGCAGCCCCCCTAATCCCCCATAGGGATGCGTGACCTCCTAGTCTTGGATCTCTGATTATAGATTCAAGTGACTCTCTAAAACCTTAGTGGTTTCTTTTTGTGACTAGACACATGCCCTTTCAGCTTCTTGGTGCAGGTATTATAGAACCTGTGGCCTTCACTTTTTCTCTGCTACGAAATCTAAGAGTGTTGAGCGATAGATCCTTTTCAAATAATCTCTCTATTGAATGTGACCTTAGGAGATGACCATGCGATTGCAGGCACAACCACAAGCGGTTTGGAGTAAAACTACTTTTGGACCCACAATTCTCCTCAAGCTTCCACATGTCCTCCTGACGAAACCATCATTTGAATTGTAGCCCACCCTCAATATTTTAAACTCCACGCTACTCCTATCCTCGAAATGTTGCGCGATCATCGATCTTGTGATATTGATGATAACATCTAAATTGACAGTTCAAATATGTGCCTTTCGAAACTACAGACTAGATATGCCCCTCCTTCAATCAAAGTCCATGATCTCCTTCGCAACTCCGGACTTCATGGTTTTGAAATCTCAAACCCAACCTTCTTCCATACTCAAATCTTCTGGAACTCACGATATGCTAACACCTGTCATGATCTATCAATGATTCTATTCCCACTTCAGATACTTGACCTTTCAATTCATATCAATGATCTTGTGACCCTCTTCTCGATTAATGATCGAGATTTACTTCGGGTCTCTGAACTTCTGAGATCTCAAATCTCAAAATTCTTTGTCCCAATGGATTTTACCCGGAGTCTATGATCCACTGACGTGTGTCCTCCTGATCTAATGATCGAGGATTACTTCAGATCTTTACCCAGAGCTCACAGATGTGACAACATCTCCTCTGAAACTAACAACTATGAATCACTTCGGAACTTTCCCCAGAGTTCATGGATTCACACCACGCATCCCTTAGATCTCACAGTCCATATTTTACTTTGGGTCTTCGGGCATTCACACTATGACGATCTCAGTTCTCAAATTGAAAACCCACCACAACGTTTCCTGGAGCTCACGATCTACTACCAAGTGTCCACTTATAGATTGATGGCTCACTGCTCTTTGGCTCTTCGGGCTTTGGGTGTTTTGACACTTCAACCTCCACCTTCCTCTGGATCTTATGACCTGTCGACAAGTGTCCTCCTAGATATAACGGTCCAGATCTACTTCGACTCTCCAACTGTTCACGCTTCGAGAGTTTCAAGTTTCAAACTTGCCTCCTTATGCACTGGTGATATCTGACGTCTCATATTCTCTTGATCGATCTGATGCCTGAAGTTTTACCCTGAACAATCTGACAACTCAGATTTTTTCTTGCGATCGGACGACTGAGATTCCACTTCGGCTTTCCGAAACTTTGGACTTCGGAAATCTCAAGTTTCAAACCTTGATAGGTTCTCTCTCCTCAATGTGCGAAGCACTAAGGCTTGTGCAACTTCCTCTGATCTGACAACTGTCGATCCCCTTCACTGTGATTTGATGATCACCATCGCTCCTCTTCCTGAGCTTCTAAACTCCTTCGACTTAGAAGATTTCTCAGTCTTCAAATGTTTTCAAACCTTTTCTCCTCCTATGAGTCTGACTCTGGGATCTCGTCAACACTCACTAAATTGCTATCTCTTATTATCTTTATCCATAAATAAATTCAACTCCCATGCACACCTTGTGTTCTCGGTATTTCGATAACTCAGATCAAAATATTTCTTGAAAAGAAATTATTCTTGCCCACCTAGATTACTTCAGTGCTTGGTCGTTCCTTGACATTGTGCACACCTTGCACCTAGTCTAAGTTTCCCTTGTTCTCTCTCTGAACTCTTTTGAGTCAATCTGAGACATAGTCAATGCACTCCTTGCGTTTGATATGCACACCTTGCAAATGAGTGTCAAGAGAGAAACAATTGAAACTCATCCAGTTTCATCACAAACTCATACAATTAACCTCTCGAACAATAATACATGAACGAACTGAAATAAATCACATACACAAAATATAGCATTCATTCATCCATACACCAAATGAACATAGTCCAAGATTTGGGACAATTCTGTCTATTCTATTCATTCATGAAAACAAATTACATAGTGTCTCTTCTACCCTACTCTGTTCTATTATCTCTTTGATCTATATCTATTACAATACTCATACATTCTTTTCTATTACAATGCAACAATAAACTATCTAAGGACTGTCTCCATGAGCTCTCGTTGTCATATATGTAACCTATCCTATCAAACTCTTAGTGGTTACCTAATCTGTCCTATTACAATAATTAACAATCATTTCTAGATAAGAGTCAACACTTTATATCTACAACCTCTTACAGTCCCTCACGACTTTACAAACACAACATATTTAAAAATGTTTCTTTCAAAAATATCTCAACAACTTGATTTAATTCTGAGTTAATTTCTGATGTGAACTCTGTCATGCTGAGATGTCGTTCCTTTGCCTCCATGCTTGCGTTTTGACTTTGAAGGCGATTTTCCTGCATCATACCCCTTTGGTTAAAATTTTCATGGACTCTTGTCTATGAACTCCTGTACTGTTTTTCCATGCTTCAAAATATCAAGTTCTGTGACCCAACTTGCATCTTCCATTAGATGATATTTCCACTTCACTAAATATTCAGGATATGTCCTTCTCCTAGTCTTGTTTCCATCTCGTTGTTCAATGATTTTCTCCATCTGAGGTTTTTCTGCTGTGGGAAATTGTTCTTCCCACTGAACCTCTTTTTGATCATCTGATTCTCCTGCTTAATCTCTCTTGTAAGGATACAGGTCTGCAACATTGAATATCGATGATATCCCAACATTGTCTGGCAACTCAATTTCATAATCATTGGTTGTGAATTTTCTAAGAATCTTGCATGGTCCAATCTTCTTCATATTTAACTTGTTATATGTTCCCCTTGGAAACCTCTCTTTTCTCAAATGAGCTAAAACTCCATCCCCAACTTCGAATTGAACTTCTCTCCTCTTTTGATCAAATTTGCTCTTGTATTTTTGGTTGTTGTCCTGTAGCTTCTCTTTGACTCTTTCATGAATTTTCTGCATTTCTGTTGCAAAATCCTTTGATCCAACACTTCTGAACTCATATTGATTCAAATCTCTCAACTTTGTAATCCCTCTTGGATGTATGCCATACACAATTTCAAATGGAGTTTTTCCTGTGCCTCTGTTCACTAAATTGTTGAATGCAAATTCTTCTTGTGCCAGAATCTGATCCCAATCACAACCTTTCTCAATGACTAAACTTATTAACAAGTTTCCCAGACTTATGTTTACTACTTCAGTCTGTCCATCTGTCTGAGGGTGATATGTTGAACTAAAGGATAAGTTCATCCCCAGCCTCTTCCATAGATTCCTCTAAAAGTGTCCTACAAATTTGGTGTCCCTGTCTGAGATTATGCTCCTCGACAATCCATGTAGTCTCACTACTTCTCTGAAAAACAAATTGGCGATGTGTGTATCATCACTTGTCTTTTCGAATGGTATGAAATGTGCCATTTTTGAAAATATGTCCACCACAACAAATATAAAATCACTCACTTTTTGAGTTCTAGGCAATCCCAAAACAAAATCCATATCGTTTGCATCCCACGACCTTTCTGGAATTGGTAATGGATGATAAAAAGCAATGTTTTGTTGCCTTCCTTTTGCATACTGACAAATTCATCATTTTCTCACAAACATTTTCACTTTTTCCCTCATGCTTGGCCAATAATACGAATTACTCAGCTGCACAAATTTCTTATCGTGACCAAAATGTCCAGCTAAACCTCTGTTGTGTTTCTCTTTCAGCAGGTTATCTCTCATTGAGAATTTTGTTATGCATAATTGTCTTCCCTTGAACAATAATCTATCCCAGATCAAATATCCATTCCATGTGATTCTATCTCCCAACAAAGGATTCTTGCATGCCTCTTAAGCTTCCTTAAAATATGCATCTTCTTTGTACATCTCCTTGAGGTGTTCAAACCCTAAGGTCTCCACTTGGAATTCCTGTACAATCAAACTCCTCATGTTCAAAGCATATGAAACTTTGTTAGCAGTTCCAACAATATGTTCAATAACGAAAGTAAAATTATGCATAAAATCTACCCATTTTGCATGTTTCTGATTCAACTTTTATTGCCTAGTAATAAACTACAAAGCTTGATTATCACTGTACAAGACAAATTCTTTAGGAATTAGATAGTGCCTCCATTTATTTAAAGCTTGAATCACTACATAAACTTCCTTGTCATACGTGGAATAGTTTTTTTTGGCGTCATTCAGTGTCTCACTGAAATAAGCAAATGGCTTATTGTCCTGGCTCAAGACTGCTCCAATAGCTAATCCACTTGCATTGCATCTCACCTGAAATGTTTTTGCAAAATATGGTAAGACCATAATTCGCTGCTCTGTGATTTTCTCCTTAAACACTTTGAAACTTTTTTCAGGTTCCTCTGTCCAACTAAAGGACTTGCATTTCTTCTTCACAATGTCCAACATGGGTGCCAATATACAACTGAAATTTCTGATAAATTTTCTACAAAAAATTGCTAACCCATGAAAAATTATCACCGCAAATATGTTGCTCGATGATGGACATTCTCTGATTTCTCTCACTTTTTTTGGGTCCATCTTCAATTTGTTTGAAGATATTATGAAACCCAAATATATCATCTCCCTCTTCACAAAAGAACTTTTCTTCAGATTTATCAACAATTTCTCTTGCTGCAACTTTTGCATCACTGATGTCAAATGTATTAAGTGTTCTTCCTTTGTCTTACTGAAGATTAGTATGTCATCCAGATATACTATGAAATTTTTTCCTATGAAGTCTTTCAATACTTCATTCATTAACCTCATAAATGTGTTTGGTTCATTTGTCAACCCAAATGACATGACCAACCATTCAAACAATCCTTCATATGTCTTGAATGTTGTTTTCCATTCATGTCCCTCTCTCATTCTTATTTGATGATATCCACTCTTTAAGTCTATCTTAGAAAAATAGCTTGCTCCACTCAAACAGTCCATAAAATCATCCATCCTTGGTAAAGGGAATCTGTACCTCATGGTTATCTTGTTGATGGCTCGGGAATCTGTACATACTCTCCATCCTCCATATTTCTTCGGACTTAATACAGTTGGTATTGCAAATGGACTTAGGCTTTCCCTGACTAAGCCTTTATCCAACAACTCTTGGACTTGATTTTTGACTTCCTCATTCTCTCTAGGTGTCAACCTATAAGTTGCTTTGTTTGGTAAACTAGATCCTGGAATAAGGTCAATGTGATGGCTTATAATCCTAATGGGTGGCAATGAGTGTGGTAACTTATCCACTACTATATCAACAAATTTTTCTAACAGTTCCTGGATCTCTATAGGAAAATCTTCCGCAGAATTATCTCTAAGAATAACTCTTGGCTTTGTCACTATAACAAACTACATTTCTTTCTCATTCTTGACTTCTTTCAAGAGCTCCTTCCCACTCATGAGAAGTATACTTGAACTAGCTTCTCTGGTTTTATCTTTGTCTTATATGGGTAACAACATATGTGTCCTACCATTCTTTTCTAAATTATAGGTATTATTTCTTCCATCATGAATAACTTTTCGGTCATACTGCCATGACCTTCCCAATAAAATATGACACGCATCCATAGGAATTACATTATATAATATTTCATCCCTATAACCTTCTATTTTAAATTTAACTTGGCATTGTTGACTTACCATTATTTGATGTCCTTTCTGCAACCACGATACCATGTATGGGTTTAGATGGGCAGTTGTATTTAGCTCCAACTTCTCCACAATATCCATGGATACTAGATTGTCATTGCTCCCACTGTCTATGATCACCTTGCAAACTTTGTCTTTCGCCTTGCAAGAAGTTCTGAATAGGCTTGTTCGTTGAACTGGTTCCTCTACCTCCTTCTCTAGTTTAATAAGAATCTTCCTCATCATGAGGTTCTGTCCTCCTTTTGTTGCTTCTGCTTCCACGTGTTTATGTGCTTCAACAACGTGTGCTTCACCTCCTCCTTCGTAATTTCTCTTGGGACATTCCCAAGACTTGTGCCCTGGTTTCCCACATGTATAACATTTAACCACGCCTCCTCTGTCTCTTCCTCCTCCTCTTCCTCTGGAAAAAAGAGCTTCTTCCTCCATGCTGTCCTTATTTAGAACTTCCACCCTTCTCAAGGTGACTATGTTGTTTGTCATCTTCATGCTTCAACTTCTAGAAATTTTCTCTGGTGGTTCCCTTACCTCTGCTTGAATTTCCACCTATGCTTCATTGGCTTTGCTTCCTGGCCAATTTTTCTTCATCTTTCAAGGCTACTTGATAAGCATCCTCGACTGTACTAACTGACATCATGCTAATATCCTCTTGTATTTCATATCTCATCCCATTGATATATCTGTTTGTCTGTTCATCTTCATTCTCTTTCTATCCAACCCTAATGTTCAGTCGGTAAAACTCTTCAATGTACTCCCTCACTGATAAACCTTTCTATCTTAGGTTTTGCAATATTCTGTACAGATTGATTTGGTAATCCTTCAGTATAAATTTGGCTTTCATCTTAGCTACCATCCTATCCCAACTTTTAATTTTCTACTTACCATTGCTCCTGTGTTTGGCTTGCAGTTCATCCCACCATAGCATTGCATGACCCTTCAGTCTTGTCACTGCATGCTTCACCATCTTGTCTTCTTCGACATCTTCGTAATCAAAGTATTTGTCCATGGCACGTACCCAATTTAACAATTCTTCAACTTCCAAATTGCCTTCATACATTGGTACCTCTATTCTTGCTTTGGATCCTATCTTTGAAACAACTTTTATTAAGCGAAACTACGCAGCATCCTCGGCTACATTTTCTTTGACTTCTTCTTCCTCTTTTATCTCATCTTCACTGATATCTCCAACGTCTGGTTCTCTTTTTTTTGTTGTTTCCATGGTGTCTAGTCTCATTCAGAGTCACCTCATTTCTTCTTCCATTTCTTCATTTTCTCTATGCCTTCTGGGTGGCATGATTTCAATGTGTCAGCTACAAACATAAATTAAATTTTGATACCACAATTGATACCAACTTAACTCCTTTCTTATTTTGTTTGTTGTCTGCAAACAAACTCAAAATCAACTCTGATACCACCTGATGCAGGCCCCCTACTCCCCCGTAGGG